>LZPO01017313.1:464427-484404 GCA_001675575.1 Neotoma lepida
ACCAGGAGGCAGGCTGTAAACTGATGTCTGGCTAGAGAGCCACCTGGATTATTATAATACTAATGTGGGTCCTGATTGTGAACTCATTTGCATGCATCCTAGCCTGATTTCAGACCCATCTGTGCTTCTCAGGGCATCTGAAGAATGAGTGAGAGGAGTTAAGGTGGGAGCCAGAGTTGGGCAGGAGCAGCCCACCCGATACCGGAGAGCAGAGCAGAGATCAGATAGGCAGAAGATCTTTGGTGTCAGAGATTCCTCAGGTTCAGGTTGAACGTGGGCAGGAGAGAAAGAATCAGAAACAGAAGGTTCAGGGCTTAGGTAGAAAACTTGAGGATAAGGTAACTCTTTTCATTTGTCCATTCACTGGCAGAAGTTAGATGATTCCTGTGAAATATCAGGTCCAAGAAGCCATTATGTGGCTATATTTACTGGTATCTAGGGATATTTAAGGCATTTCTCAGAGGAGGAGTGGGACTAAGAGGAGGAAACCTTTATGTCCCATGACTGCAGCAGAGAGAAAAAAATAAAAATTAAAATAACAAACAGGATCCAAGGCCCAGTCTCAGGCATCCCTGAGGCTAAGAAAGGATCTGTGAATCAGTAGAAGTTACCCGCCCCTTTGTCAAGGGAGGGGTAAGAGCTGGGAGGATATGCAGTACGAGGACCCCCCAAGGGTCTGACAGCATTCACTGCTGTAATCGTTGGAAATGGTGAGTGATCAGAAAGGGAAACTTACCAGTTGGTGCAGTTGGTGTGTGTGCAGAGCAGTCCGGTGGCTGGGCAAATGAAAAAAAGCAGATAGTTGTAGACAGAGCAAAACTTTGGCACAGGTTCCCGAGTGCAGAGCACTGGGAAAGCCTGCTTCATCATGGCATCAATGTTGGTTTTATGTGGCAGTGGCACTGTGTTATTCATTAAGCAGTGCTGTTACTGTGCCAGAAAAGCCACGAGGTATGACAGACCCACTATCAGAGTTTTATTAGGAAGAGAGAGGAACAGGACAGGATGTGATCAGGCCTGTGGAAGACATGTGCCAAGAGAGAGGTGGGGGGAGGAGAAGAGAAGGGAGGAATCTGTGACCTGCTTTTTAAGGATTCACCTGTACATGTACATATGGGCTTATGGAGCTATGCCAAGAATGCACATGGATTGTGTGATCACATTGCATTCGAATTATGCAATCACGCAGCACACAGATTAAGTAGGACGTAAGACCCCTTGCTTGGCTACTGAATGGCACATGTGCAGTCATTTAACTGGGGGAGTGCCCAGGAATTCCAACAATATCTCTATCTCTATCTCTGTATCTGTATCTATCTACCTATCTATATCTATCTATCTATGTCTATCTATCTATTAATTCTATAATTTCTGTGACTCTAGAGAATCCTGACTAATACAGACTTTGGTACCAGGAGTGGTTCTAGAGAAACAGAAGTAGAAGGATGAATCTTTTAAGTATCTGGAATAGCCCTCTTAATTCACCAGCACCTCAGCTACTGAAGCCTCTCGCAGTCATTCATCCTGCGAGCTCAGAGAGTACTGAAAGTGCATGGTACAAATTATATTTCAAACTTAAAGAGATAAATATTATTAATTATCTTGCTTCATCAATAGTGAGTGGCAATGAATTTAATGACCCTATATATGAAACTTTGACAGTTTGGGAGAAAAATAAGGAAAATGATGCTGCTGGTTAGTTGCTCTTAATATCCCTGGATTAATTGATAAATAAGCTCCATGATAAAATTAACCAACTTCAGAATATGGTGGAGGACAACAATGAACTTAATAATAAAGTTGACCAGTTACAGATGTGAGTGAACAGTGTAAAGTCTTAGAGTGCCCTGGAAGAGACTTTTCTCTATAGCAGCCACAGAGCTTGAGTTTCAGAAAATCAAGCCAAAGCCCTCATTATAAGGTTGGCTGAATTATAATGAAAATTCATGTCTCAGCCTCAGAGGGTGTCAGTGGTTAAAGTAAGGATAATAATTGATAAAGAATGGGATCCTATAATTTGGGGTGGAGATGTGTGGGAGGACCCTATTGAAGCTGAGAACTTTGAACCTTCAGTTTCTCAAGGGTTTATCTCACCTGAGGAAGTAGTACCCTTAGCTCTTGAAATATGCCCTTTTCACCTTACACTGAGGAAATCAATCCTTCAGTGTTTGCTAAACCACACATGACTTTTTTTTTAGAAGGAAATGCCATCAAAACAATACCAATGTCTTTCAAGGCTCACCAATAGTTGCCTCTGGACCTATAACCAGACTCAAGGCAAATCAGGCTCCTAGAGGGGAGGTAGAAAGTGTAGTCCATGAGGAAGTGTGCTACACTACTAAGGAGCTTAATGTGCTTGTTAATTCATTCAAGCAGAAGTCAGGGAAATATATGTGATAATAATGGAAGGAACATAAAACTAGATCAGGCTGTGTTTATTGATATGGGACCTCTGAGTGGAGATTCTAGGTTTAATATGAAGGCTCACATAATTAAAAACGTGTCAAAAGTTTGTTTGAATGATTGGCTGAAGCATTTATTAAAAGATGGCCTACTAAAAAGGAGTTGGATATGCCTGATATCCCTTGGCTTAATGTTGATGAAGGGATTTTAAGGCTCAGAGAAATTATAATGTTAGAGTGGGTACACTGTGTAAAACCTAGTCTTCCACAATGGGAATGCCCAGAAGACACGCCCCTAATGAATCCTATAAGACATAAAATGGTGAGAGGGGCACCAGCACATTTGAAGAGTTTTGTTGTCACCCTTTTCCTTGTGCCAGATCTTATGGTTGGAGGTGCTGCTGCTCAATTGGATGAATTAAATGCAATGGGTTCAATTGGGCCCTGAGGTAGTAAGGGCCAGGTGGCAGCATTGCACTAGAGGCAAAGTGATTATAAATATTATAATGGACAGTGTAAACAAAATAATGTTCATAATGTCCTATCCCATAGTGGTCAGCACACACCAGGTGAGTTTTATAGTGGCCAGTAAATCAATTTCCAGACTTGAGCCTGTTTGCAGACCCAGAACCTCTTGAATGAAGTGGTGGCCAGGTTCCCCTGAGGAAAGACGCTGATAAGATATCTGAAAGTTTTACAGTTAGCCTTTCTCCAGTTCTTCCCCAGAGGGACCTAGGGCCTTTTACAAGGGTAACTATACACTGGGAGAAAGGAAACAATTAGACTTTCTGGGGTCTGTTGGGTACTAGTTCTGAACTGACACTGATTCTGGGAGATCCCAAGAAACAATGAGGCCCTCCAGTTAAAGTAAAGGCTTATGGAAGCCATGTGACTAATGAAGATTTGGCTGATGTCTGACTCACAGTAGGTTCAGTATGTCCCTGAACTCATCCTGTGATTATTTCTTCAGTTCCAGAATATATAATTGAGATTGATATATTTAGAAGTTGGCAGAATTCTCACATTGGTTTCCTGAACTATGGAGTGAGGGCTATTGTGTTTGAAAAGGCTAAATGGAAGCCTTTAGAATTGACTATGCCAAAGAAAATAGTGAATCAAAAACAATATCACATCCCTCAAGGTATTGCAGAAATAAGTACCACTGTCAGGGACTTGAAAGATGCGGGGGTGGTGGTTCCTACTTCATCTCCTTTTAATTCTTGTATCTGGCCAGTGCAGAAGACAGATGGATCATGGAGAATGACAGTTGACTACTAAAAACTCTATCAGGTAGTAACTCCATTTGCAGATGTTATACCAGATGTAGTGTCCTTACTTGAGCAAATTAACACAACACCTCGTACATGGCATGTAGCTATTGATTTAGCAAATGCATTTTTTTCTTGGTACCTGTCCATAAGGACCACCAGAAGCAATTTGCTTTCAGTTGGCAATGCCAGTAGTTTCACTTCAGGGATAACTATCCTGCCTTGTGTCATAACTTAGAAGGGATCTTGATCATCTGTCTCTTCCACAAAATATCACACTAGTACACTATATTGATGACATTATGCTGATTGGACCAAGTGACCATGTGGTATCAACCACTTTGAACTCATTGGTAACACATATGCATATCAGGGGATGGGAAATAAATCCATCCAAAATTCAAGTACCTTCTACCTTACTGAAATTCTTAAGAGTCCAGTGGTGTGGGGTATGCAGGGATATTACTTCTAAGGTGAGGGATAAGTTATTGCACCTGGCCCCTCTCACCAACAAGAAAAAAGCACAATGTATAGTAGGCCTATTTGAATTCTAGCGACACCACATTCCCCACTTGGTGTGTTATTCCACCCCTTATACCAAATGACTTGGAAAGCTGCTAGCTTTGTGTAGGGTCTGGAACAGGAGAAGGCACTTCAACAGGTCCAAGCTGCTGTGCAAGCTGTTTTACCATTTGAACCATATGATCCTGCAGATCCTATGGTACTTGAGGTGTCAGTGGCAGATAGGGATGTTGTTTGGAGCATTTGGCAAGCCTCTATAGGTGAATCACAGAGACACCTTTGGGATTTTGGAGCAAGGCTCTGTGATCATCTGCTGTTGATGTGTCTCTGTTTTACCTCATCTGCCTAAGGTGCCTTCTAATTTGTTTAATAGAAAGCTGAAGGGTCACTAGGTAAGCAGGAGATGATAGTTGGGATTTCTGGCAGAGATGGCAGAGATGGGAACTCTGGGAAGGAATCTGAGAGACAGGGAATTCACCAGTTAGACACGGAGGAAGTGGGGCATACTGTACTGAGGAAAGGTAATGAGCCATGTGGCAGAATATAGATTAATATAAACGAGTTAATTTAAGTTTTGAAAGCTAGTTGGGAAGAAGCCTAAGCTAAGGCCAAGCTTTCCTGCTTAATAAGAAGTCTTCATGTCATTATCTGGAGGTCCAAAGAAAGACCAGCTCAGTCGTGTGCATACAACTATTCTTCCTTTGAAAAACAACTCTTGGCCTGCTGTTGGGTCTTAGTAGAAACTGAAGGTTTGATAATGAGCCACCAAGTTATCATGTGACCTGAACTGCCCATCATGAGCTGACTGTTATTATAGTACCCTTCAAGTCATAAAGTAGGATGTACACAGCAGCAATCTATTATCAAATGGAAGTCGTATATAAGAGATTGGGCCTGAGCAGGTTCTGAAGGCATAAACAAACTACATGAAGAAGTTGCCCAAATACCTATGATTTCTACTCCTATTACAATGCTGTCTGCTGCCAAGCATTCACCTCATGAAGTGTTTCTTATGATCATTTGACTGAAAAAGAGAAGACTAGGGCCTGGCTTACTGATGATTCTGTATGTTTATGCAGGCACCACCCAGAAGTGGATAGCTGCAACATTACAACCCCTTTCGGGACAACCCTGAAAGATACTGGTGAAGGGAAATCTTTACAGTGGGCAGAAACTTCGGCCAGCACATGGTCAGACAGTTTGTTTGGAAGGAGAAATGGCTAGATGAGTTATTGTTCATTGATTCATGGGCTGTAGCCAGTAGATTTGCTGGATGGTCAGGGACTTGGAAAGAACATGATTGGATACTTAGTGAGAAAGACATCTGGTGAAGAAGTATGTGGATAGATCTCTCCAAGTGGGCATAAGATGTGAAGATATTTGTGTCCCATGTAAATGCTCACCAAAGAGTGACTTCAGCTGAGGAGCTCAATAATCAAGTAGATAGTATGACCTGTTCTGTGGACAGTCAAACTCTTTCCCTAGCCATCTCTGTTATTGCCCAATGGGCCCATGAAAAAAGTGGCCACGGTGGTAGAGATGGGGGTTATGCCTGGGCTCAACAATATGGACTTCCACTCACCAAGGCTGACCTGGTTACAGCTGCTGCTGAGTGCCACACCTGACAACACAGAGACCAACACTGAGTCTCAGATATGGTGCCATTCACCAGGGTGACCAGCTAGCAACCTGGTGGCAGGTTGACTACATTGGACAACTTCCTCCATGGAAAGGACAATACTTTGTCCTTACTGGAGTAGATACTTATTCTGATTATAGATTTGCCTTTCTTGCATGTAACACTTCTGCTAAAACTAATATCTGTGGACTAATAGAATGCCTGATCTACATACATGGTATTTCACACAGTTGTACTTCTGACCAGGGAACTCATTTCATAGGCAGAGAAGTGTGACAGTGGGACCACAGTCATGGAATTCACTGACCTTACCATGTTCCTCACCATCCTGAAGCAGCTAGTGTGATAGAAAGATAGAATGTACTTTTGAAGACACAATTACAGCACAATTAGGTGGCAGTAGCTTGGAGGGCTGGGTCAAGGTTCTCCAGAAGGCAGTATATGCTCTGAATCAGTATCCAATGTATGGTATGGTTTCTCCTATAGTAAGAATCCTTGGGTCCTGGAATAAAGGTGGAAAATGGAATAGTTCCACTCACTATCACCCCTGGTGACTCACCAGTAAAATTTTTGCTTCTGTTCCTGCAACCCTAGGTTATGCTGGCTTAGAAGTTTTGGTTCCGGAGGGGGAGTACTCCTGCCAGGAGCCACAACAAACATTCCATTGAAATGGAAACTCACACTTCCCCCTGGTCATTTTGGGCTTCTGATGCCCTTAACCCAATAGGCTAAGAAGGAAATAACAGTGTTAGGAGGGGTGATAGATCCAAATACCATGGGGAAATTGGATTGCCTCTCCACAATAAAGGTAAGAAGGATTATGTCTAGAGTATAGGATGATCCTTTAGGGCATCTCTTCGTGCTACCATGCCCTGTGATTAAAGTTAATGGGAAACTACAACAGCCTAATCCAGGCATGATGACAAAGGGCACAGACTTATCAGGAATGAATGTATGAGTTACTCGTCCAGGAGAAGAACTAAGGCCTGCTGAAGTGCTTGCCAAAGGTGGAGGAAATACAGAATAATACAGAAAGGGTAGTAGAGGTAGTTCTAAATACCATCTAAGGCAATATGACCAGTTGGAAAAATGAAGATTATAACTGACATGAGTGATCTATTTTGTTAAGAATGTATTTGTACAGATATTTGTGTTTTCTTTCAATTTCCTTATCATATGTTTTAACATCAACTAAAAGAATATCACTGGTTGTCATATGCAAGTTTCAGATAGAAGGAAATCCCCCATGGACATCGCCACTATTCTAAATTTGTTTGAGGGTATACGAGGGATAGTTATATCATGTTAGACGTAATTATGACCTGGTTATTGTTTTTCACTTGGAAACTGATCATGACATAAGGAGATATTATTGTGTGTCAAATTGACAAGGGGTGGATTGTGATGACTATTCTTGGTTGTCAACTTGACTATATCTGGAATGCACTATAATCCAGAAATGGGGAGCAGACTTGTGATGAAGACAACATGTCTTTAATCCAGACCTTGAGGCTGGAAGGCACAGCTTTAATCTGGGCCACACCTTCTGCTGGAAGGTCAATGAAAGAAGGAAGGGGGTGTGTTTATACATCACCTGCTTGCCCTTACCTTGTTAGCACATCCATTTCTTCGCTGGCATTAGAGTCTACTTCTTTGGGATTCTAGCATATATAGAAGACCAACTGAGACACCCAGCCTCATGGGACTGAGTAACTACTGGAACCTTGGATCTTTTATTCACACAGCTAACCACTGTTGGATTGCAGCCTTTAAATTATTCCAATAAATTGTAAATATATATATATATATATATGTGTGTGTGTGTGTGTGTATATTGTGTATATATATATACAGAGAGAGAGAGACAGAGAGACAGAGAAAGAGAGATAGAGAGATTCATTCTATAATTTCTGTGACTCTAGAGAATCCTGACTAACACAAACAGTCTTTCCTCTATCCAGAAGACTGGGTGTATATAGATTGAACAGATGTTTTTAGAACAATGGGAAGCACTCTAAGTCTATACTTAGAAAAAAAAACAAAGAAAATTTAATATCTTGAGCTTGTGACTATGATAATAGTAGTCAGTGCTTACCAGAGCTAGATTAATAGCTTATCAGAACTCCATTAATTAATGTTAAAACTCTGAACTTTTGAAGTCTTAATATAACAATGGCATACAGACCCTCACAACTTATTTATGTTTTTACATGTTTTACTTTTACAGTTTTTATTTACATACTTTCAAAGACTTTTTCATACCCTCACAATTTAAACTTTCACATCCTTAGACCTTTATAACTTGTATTTACATACCTTAAAACACATTTTTAGACCCTCACAAATTATTTAAATATTTAAATTTTTTATCCAACCATTTACCATTAAGAGACATAGGTGATTGATTATTGAGAGCAGTCATTGTAAAACAAGTTCCTTTAAATAAAGGAATAGTAGAAAGTTATTTGAAACCTGTTTTGTGAGTTTATTTATTTATTTATTTATTTATTTATTTATTCATTTTTTAGAGTTTGGGAGCAAGGTAAATTATTTGTCTTTCTCAGCTGGGACCTAGTAGTAGCTCTAGGAGAGTGAGGCCTGAGGCTTGATTTTTACATATGAAGAGAAGGCAACTGTGGCCTTGGGGGAAGAGCTAGTATGTTTGTTGCTGTTAAACTAACAAAGCTACAGTTAGTCAATATGATCAGAGATCTGAGAAAGATAAATCATAACAGGAGGCATAATCTAAAGGGCAAATGTATCAATTAAGATGACAGCAACTTTTCAACTATCTAGGCCATTACCCTAGACTCCCTTGGTCTAGATCACTTCTTTATGGGCAGTGGTCATAGGTCTTTGCCTGTTATATAGGGTAGCATTTAATCTTCAGCTGCTGTACAGAGCAACATTGGCTGTAGTTTATCAGACTCAGGTCTGGGAGATTTTAATGTGGAGAAGGAACTTGGGTGACTGACCTTACTTTGTCCAGGTAGACTAGGGAAATCAACCCAAAAGTGTCCATGAATGGTGTAGAGCCCTGGAGGCAGGCAAGGTACAGGGCCGTTTTTCCAAGTGTTTAGTGTTACCACAATTCAGGTGGAGTAATCATGTTCCATCTATCTTCTTTGGAGATCATAGAGTTCCTGGTAGGATATGGCATGACTTTGATGGGAATCTTTTTTGCTAAACATTTTAAATGTTGTGTTTAGCAGATCTCTGAAGATTTTGAAGACCATCTATCCATTAAGTATACTTGATTTTAGGCTTAACCATGAAAACACATACAGGAGGCTAAATAAAGCTTTTGCTTGTCTCTAAATTAATTACATAACTGTTTACAACTTGTTTGTCTTAATTGTCTTTTTTTAAGACAGGGTTTCTCTGAGTCTTATCTTTAACATTAAATTAGTAACTTTCATAAGATTAGGATCTTATAGCTTTATCCATGTTAAGTTTAAGCTTTAAAAACTGCAATTAAATATTTAATTGAAGATCCTTTAGCATCAAAATAAAACTTTAAACCATAAATGCAGTAAACTTCAAACCATAAATACAGTCCATAGAGGAACTGGGAAAGTTTTTGATCCTTTCATAGTGCACCATTATAGAATATCACAGTCTTTTGCATGACTCAGTTTATCCAAATAGCTAAATCTTAACAAAGTGAGCAAAGACAAAGAAGCCATACAAATATTATTGTAAACCTTAGCAGACTTCAGGAATTTATAAACATTATCAAACATACCTTATTTAACAAATATATGTTGTTTCTTGTCTAAATTTATTTTAGGAGCCTGGTGTAAATCTCTAAGTCACCTTTTTTCAGATTTATTTATTTATTATATATACAGTGTTCTGCCTGCATGTATGCCTGCATGACACAAGAGGGCACCAGATCTCATTATAGATGGTTGTGAGCCACCATGTGGTTGCTGGGAACTTAACTCAGGACCTCTGGAAGAGCAGCCAGTGCTCTTAACCTCTGAGTCATCTCTCCAGCCCCTAAATCACTTTTTGTTAACCTGACCCAATGTTTATAACCTTAAAATTTTATTATCATATAAAAATCCATAGCAACCCAAAATATTTTGGAGACACGTTGTTATCTCCTTAGTCTAAAAAGAAAACACAATGATAAGCAGAGGGCTCAATAGGACTAAAAAGT
This sequence comes from Neotoma lepida, assembly GCA_001675575.1. NCBI lineage: Eukaryota > Metazoa > Chordata > Mammalia > Rodentia > Cricetidae > Neotoma > Neotoma lepida. The sequence continues at coordinate 474,424 of LZPO01017313.1, forward strand.
TTTATAATTGTTGCTTTATACCTCATGGTCACTCAACCAAGATGATGGTGAAGTCACATGACATGTATCCGTTTACCTTAGTAAAGATGGCTGCCAACCATGTGGTTGGTATTTAAAATATATATTTTTTATAGATCTATTTTTAAACAAGAGTTAAATCCAATTTACATACACATACACACACACACATATTATAAATAAGAGTTGGATTTTATATATAGTAAATTGTAGCAAATTAAGATTACCTTTTTTTTTGGTTTTTCAAGACAAGGTTTCTCTGTGTAGCTTTGGCACCTTTCCTGGAACTCTCTTGGTAGCCCAGGCTGGCCTCAAACTCACAGAGATCCGCCTGTCTCTGCCTCCTGAGTGCCGGGATTAAAGGTGTGCGCCACCACCACCCGGCAAGATTACCTATTTTTAACAATAAGCCTTTTGTTATAAGTTGTAAGCTAAATTCTGTTACAGATTTTATAGATATTTTAACCATATCCAATGAGCTTACAAATCCTGGGATATAGTTTACAGCACAGTCTTAAGAGATTTTTTGAGAGCAGAGGGCAGAGAAATCATAGAAATAAAGGATTTTGAAGAGTGGGAAGTAGAGGAAGTATAGAGCAGAGCAAATTTATATATAAGAGATTTTGGGATCATTTGTTCATTCAGTGGCAGAAGTTGTTAAAATCTGTGAGAATTTGGAACTTGAGTGTTCATCTTTGGTCATTGAGCTATACAGAGGCCAAGTCATTTGCAGTAGTAAGACAGTGAGACTGTAATAAAATCTCTGATTCCATGGAAGGAATTGAGTTAAAGGAGAAAAGGAGAGAGGGTCACAAAATGAACTCAACCACAGGGAAGGTAAAAAAACAAAACTCCACTGGAGAGAATTTCTATAAACTCTAAGAGAAAGCTGAGAGAGAGCATAGGTGTCCCAGACTCAGCCTTAAGGAAGCTGCAGGAGGTTGCTGAGAGGAAACAGGGTTATAAAGCATCATAGAAGCAGAAAAAAGTGTAGAGAAGCAGTGGGAGCAAGGAAAGGATCATAGGGGATAGGTAGGATGGCAGGTGGAGATATAGCATAGTGGAACAGCAGGCAGAACTGCAGTTCCTAGGTGGAAGAGACAAGGAAACTCATAATGTCTAGGGCTATAAAAGCACAAAGAGAAATAAAGTAGGTAGCTCCAAGTAGGAGGAAGGAAGGTAAAGGATCCTGGGATGCCCTGGGCTGGACTGTAGTTCCTGGGGGCGATGGGAGAAAGCTAGCTGAGCTGTGGTGGATTAAAGTATCATTGTAACAACCATTTCTATCTGGGGCATCCCCAAGTGGAAGGGGAAACTTGTCAGAGAGAAAAATGTTCCAAATCACAGAGAAAAAGTGTCCCTTATCCTTGTGATTAGAGCCCAGCGGTTGGGAGAGGAGCTTCCTGGCACACTGTTGTGGCTTTGATAGTAAGAGTAAATAAAGTAGGCAGCTCAGTTTGACACTTACCCAGCAGAGAAGGAAAGGGGAGAGAGCAGGAGAAAAGAGGGAAGTCCACTGGGTATAGCAGGGCAGAGGGATAGAGAGCCAGAGAAAATGATGTCTACACCGGCTTAGCATAGCAAATGTAGAGGTGCCCACATGGAGAGCACAGCAGGACAGAGCCCAGAGAGACACTTACAAGGAGTAGACGAGAGACAAATGGTTAGAAAGCAGGTAGTGGGAAGCAGCAGCTAAAGAATCAGACTCTAGAATTTAGAATCAAATTTTGGGTGGCAGAAGCCAGCAGAAACAAATGATCCATGTATACCTGAAAAGAGGCAGATCAGCAGTTTGGTTCAGAGCAGCTGAGTTCCTTGGGAAGGAACTCATCTATGCCACTCCCATGTTTTCAGCACCAGATGAATGAAACAAAGAAATTTAAAAGGAAGGCTATGACCTCTCCTAGGTGTGGTGGAAGAGAAGGTTTATTTATAGATAAAAGGGAGAGCATAGTCAGAGGCAGGGACATCTGGGAGAGTCCAGAATGAACATGACCAGACTGAGCAGGGCCACTTGAGGAGAGGGAGAGGGGAGAAGGGAGACAAGCTGCCAACCAAGATGGGAAGCCTGGGTGAAGAGTGTAAAGGATAGACTAAAAAGGGGCAGGTTACCAAAATGGCTGGATTATATAGGGAAGGGCAGTTGGAGATGGACAGCCAGCCATACCCATAACACTTGGGTACTGACGGATGCAGGGAGAACCTGATGTCCAGTATCCACTTTTATATGCTAATGAGTACCTAAGTTAGGTGTTTGTCCTAGGTTTGAGATCTAACAGTCCTGTTGTGTCTGGAAAACACTATTTCTTTGGTGTTGTCAACCACCATTGGCTCTTACAGTCTTTCTGCCTCCTCCAAGATCACTGAGTCCTGGGGAGAGGATTGTGTTATGACTGATTTAGGGCTGAATATTTCATTATCTCCGCAGTTGACCATTTTGGGGATCTCTGTGTTAATTGCCGTCAACTGCAAGGAGAAGCTTTTCTGCTGAGGGTTGAGAGGTGCTCTGGTCTATGGGTATAGCAATAAGTCATTAGGAATTGTTTTACTACTATGTCCATCTAGCAGAATAATAGTGTTGTGTTTCCCCGTAGGGTCTATGGCCTTTCTAGCCACAGGTTCTTGGCCTCTTTAGTAGTGCCAGGTAATGGTTCCACCTCCTGGATAAGAACTTTGATCTAATTAGAGAGTGGTTGGCTATTTCCATGAGTGCCATTATTGTGGCACTTCCTATATCTTGTCAGGCCAGTCATTGTTGTAGCTTGCTGGGTTCACAGCTTAGTGGGGTTGAGGCTTACTTTTCTACTTCTTCTACATTCATAGCACCTTACAGCAGTATGAATGCTAGCAAATGCGGATGAAACTTCTGGTGAGTACCAGCTTGATTTCTTTATGTTCTGCGATTCAAGTATTGTGCTGTCTTCTGCAACAGGGTCTTAGTGTTAAGATCTGTGAGTTAGCCAGGCCTATTGGCAATAACCTGTAATGCTTGAGAGTATATGTGACCTCTACTGTCCAACAACTGAAAAAGAAGTAATTCATTCCTGGTACTGAGGTTTTTATTTGCTACCACGAGGTGTCTGGGCAACCCTATTAAATTCCTCTTTATTTATATATAATTATACATTTTATGAAGCTTCTATAGTCATAGGTTTTGGTATTGCTTTTTCAAATGGCCTTCAATGTTAGCTATCTCTCCCTATATTCCCTCTTCTACCCTGCCACCCCATTTGTAAACCTTTTGACTAAGGGAGTGGAGAAGTATCCCTCCCTGTTCATACATATGCTTTCAACGTCAAGTGTTGCTTCTCCCCTCGATAGAATGTGTTCCTTTCAGACACTAAAACCAAATTTGCATGAAATGAGTGATTTGAAGGAATTGTTTGGACAGCTGCAGTCAGAAGGATTTCAGGTTCTATCTTTGTTTATTTGAAGTACAGATATAAGTCTAGAGAGCCAACACTGACATTGCCAGGCTCATTTGCCTCTTTACAATGAATTGTACAGAAACACATGGATAGTTGCAGGAAAGTGGTAATTTATTGGGGAAGAGGTGAAGAAGTGTACAGGTCTGTTAAACTTTCTCTTGTAGGCTGATTCCCAGATGCCAAGAGAAAACAATGGCTGCAGAGAGGTCTGCTAAGATTTTTTTTTCCAACTCTGATGTGTTTTAAGTTTATCTCATTTTATTTTATTATTATCCTTTAAAAGCCTGTTTGTTTTCTCATGAGAGACAGAAAGGGGGTCGATCTATATGGGAGCAGAGGTACGGAGGAACTGGGAGGAGTAGAGAGAGATGAAACAATAATCAGGATATATTTTATGACAAAAAAGTCTATTTTCAATAAAAGGAAAAAATTACTTACTTTAACTTTATATGTATGGGTGTTTGCCTGCATTTATATCTCTGTACCCTGTGCATGCCTGATGCTCACAGAGGTCAGAAGTGGGTGGTGTTGGATTCCCTGGAACTGGAGTTGCAGACAATTGTGAGCCACTGTGTAGAATTCCACCATGCCTGGAATCAAACCAGAGTTCTCTGGAAAAATAGCCATTGATCTTAACCACTATGGAGTTATCTCTCCAGTCCTCACTAAGGCATTTTATGGCCCATTAATATAGTACCCATCTCTTCCAAGTTCTTATAATGTAGACGTTTCAGAGCATGCTCCCTTCCCTAAATCAGGGTCAAATGGAATAAGAGCTGCTTCCTATCGTTCCAGTGCTGCTTTTCTTATAATAATCTCTGGAACCTCCTTCTCCATTAATTACTATGCTCTGATTTCATTGTCTTAGTGTCTATGCTGATATAAATGAGTGGGGATTGTGGGGAATAAAATTTGATAAAGGTTTTTGTTTTCTTTTTTTTTTATCCTTTTTTACTAAGTAGCTGAACTGACATTCTGGCTGTAAAAAAAAATTCATGGTATACAAAGATCATGTTTATATTGAAAAATCACTTGTGAGCTGCCTGAGCACTCAGAGCTGGAATAGCTTCAAAGAAGCATAAATGAAAAGAGCTTGTGGTGTTCCCAGAAATCCTTGATGTCTGCAAGCTACTGGGAATATAGAAATAAAAATAATCATTTTTCTTCTGTAACAAAAATGTCATAAAGTGAACTGATCAATTAAATCAGTATTAATTGAGAAGCTGCAAAGTGAGGTGAATCCTCTGCAAGTCAGAAACATAAATGTCAGCAATTAAATCCCACCAGCATGGGTTCTAGGCAATTAACAAAGTAAAATGGGATTTTGTTTTGTTTCATTCTATTTCTTTAAAATTATTCAAACTTGTCTAACAAATACCTGCTGGATGCATTGCATTTCCATATTAAAAAGAAGTGGCCTTTACCACAACCTAATGTTTTATACAAATGTTAACTCAAAATAGATTGTGTGGATAAAAGGGTCTCATTAAAAAGGGAGAAAAAGTGCTTGGCTAATAAACCTTAGAATAAGTGGATTTTTCAAGACTGAAGGAAAAAAGCAACTGCCCAGGAGCACTGTTCTAACTGTTCAAGGTTTTCCCCATGGGGTATAGGTCACTATTTCTAATAATACTCTGTATTTATACTAGAACTCAACACTTATGTAAATGAATGCACATGGTTAGAATTTATTTGGAAAAACTCCCATTTTAAAAATCCACTCTGCCTTTTTGTTACCACAATTTGCATCAGAAATTTAACTAAAAGTGGGGAAGCAATGATTATGCCACATCCTGAGTGTCAAGGCCTGATCTGAAATTTCCTCCAGAAAATAAGTCATTTTTAAATTTAACCTCTCACAAAAAGTCAGGAAAAGGGAAAAATAAAAGGTTCTTTACCACAGTGCAGTACAGATGTCCTCTAGTGCACTTCCTAAAAGATCACTGTAGATTATTAATCACAATCAGAATCATATGAGCAAATTTTTTTGTTAACTGAATTTCTATTAGCATTCTGGAATTCTGAGTTCTCAGTAGAATCCCCCAGTTAAACTCTGCTGATGAACTTAAAAATTTCTCTGTGTCATATATCCTAACTTCTTCAAATTCCTTTGACAAATCATCTCCAGTTTTCTTTTGAGCCACATTCTAGGTACTCACTACAATAACCTTTGTGGTACCAATTTTATATATGTTAGTTTTTCATTTCTATAACTAAATACACTTCAAAAGAAAATCTGGGGTTTGGAGAAAAGCCTAAGTGGTTTAGAGTACTTATTGTTCTTGCAGAGGACCTGCATTCAGTTCCCAGCACCTACATGGTGTCTCACAATCAGCTCCACGTCCAGATTCAAGGGATCAAATAACCATCTCTGTCCCCATCCCATTACCACTGCAGGTAAAATACACACACACACACACACACACACACACACACACACACACACACACGCACACACACACACCTGTCTCTTATACACATCTAGATGTGTATAAGAGACAGCGCACATACACACACACACACACGGAGGGGGAGACAGAGACAGAGACAGAGAGACAGAGGATAGAAAGAGACAGACACAGAACACACACACATACATGGAGAAAAATCATCCACATAAATGAAACTAAATAAATAAGTAAATCGGAAAAAATCTTGAACAATTATCTGTTTTGCTTCTTATGTTCAAACATTCAGTATATCAGGATGGTATTGATGTGGTATAGTAAACACTGTGGTGGTCAGTAAGTATGGTGAAAGAAATACCTCTAGTGTGGTCTTTTCTATTTCTACTTTTATTCAATGTATTTTCCATCCATGGGATGGTACTGCTCACATTTATAGGGAGTCTCTCCCCTGTAAGCATGTCTGGAAACATCCTTACAGAGATCTGCTTTACAGATCTTCTAGGCACTTCAAACCCAATCTAATTGAAGATTAACCAGTACGGCAATAATCACATCATAATACAATGACAACTACATTACCAGGTACACCTGATTTTCATCCAAACAATACCTCAAAGTGTTGTGTGACTTTTAGTTACATATTGTCCTTTAGTTAGCACCAGAATAGCATGTCAACTGTAATCACTGGAACATATTTTGTTTTAGAGGTTCTTGCAAGAAACATGTCTTTTTCTCTTATGACCAGAAAAGAGAAAAACAAAAACTTAGAGAAAAAAAAAAAACAACTTTTAAAATCTGAAGTTTGGATTCCAAATTTTGTATTGACCACCTCATCTTTTATTTTGCCATCTTACATATTTTAAATTCTGTCTTGCCAAATATATATTTATATTTTACCATCTTATATATTTTAAATACTGTCTTACCAAACATGTATTTATATTAGTATCTTCTACAATTATGGTGAAATGACTTTCAAACACTGACAGCAAAGAATGAAATGATAATTTTCTTTAATCATCTTAGGTTTGTTGTTTCCTAAAGCAATAATCCAATTTTACCCACAATCTAGCATCATTGCAATGCAATTAAACATGCTGCAATGAAGGGTAAGCCCAAGTGAATGAATGTTTATTGCTTGTTTTCTGATACAATATTTAATTTGTAACTACTATTTTCCTAGTAGTCAAAAGATACTGTCAGTTTTTTAGTGTCTCAGATGAACATGATACAAACATCTTTACTTGAAAGATTGAATATAACAGAATACAAACAAAAAACTAGTTTCCTTACATCCTGGGACATAGTAACTTGCAGATCAAGGAGGATGTGCTGTTGAGGAAATCATATCTGATACCAAAATTAGGATTTTCACTTTTTTCTCATTTGCTCAGTGAAATCATGATGAAGTGAAAGCAAATAAGAATAAAAGTGTCTAATTATTTGCTCTATATTAGAACTCCTCCTACAAGTAAATGGTATTCATTTCAGTACATAAATAGTATACCATGGAGATATACAATGGAAATATTTGAATATAGACAAATGTAGCCTGCTTGCCCTGTTCATAAAACTTTACAGAAACAAAACAAGTAAAGTACAATTCCTCTTTAAAAAAACTAATGCATCATAATATAATAAAAATATACTTCCTTCTGAAGCAGGGCAGGCAATGTATGGCTGGTGGCTCCAATGCACTCATTCTTCAATTTTGTAAGTAGTGCTGTAGTAAAACAGTCAAAGCCATTAAAATGGCTTGCACCTGTAATCTCAGTGTTCAGGAAGATGAGGCCAAAAAAAAAAAATCACTAGATCAAGTTCAGCCTGGACTAAATAGAGGTTTCAGAGCCATCTTGGCTTAGTTAGTGAGACTTTTTAAGGCTCTAGGTTCTATCCCAAACCACAAATTGTTTAGACATCATTTATGGTAACTTTTGCACAACACTGGAAGAATGTATGTAATAGTAGGAAAATAATCTACATAGCATGCCAAGCATGAAAACAGGTATGAAAACATAAAATAATACCTGTTTAGTTTTAGATATTTAAAAAGCTCTAAAATTACAAGTAAATGATTACCTATGCCTAAGCACAGATGGAGTTTCTAATGCATTTAACTTGTTGGATAGGCTATTGTTAGGAAAAACACCTTTTATGCACAATGCTTGGAACCTGAAATGTTTCTGATTTCAGATTTCTTCAGATCTTGGAAATTTACAAGTACACTTTTTTTAAACAGAAAGAAACCAAATACAAGCAAAAAAGTCACTTATGTTTTATATGTAATATTAACCCTGAGATTCAATAGAGAAAAACTAGTTCTACCATATTGAGCTGAAGTTGAAGCAAGCTTTATTTAAATATTAAATACTGACCAAGATGGTCTTTTGTCAGGACCACTCACTGAAATTCCCAGTTGAGTGGCTCCAAGACATGTGTTGTAGGGGCTTACAAAGAAAAACCTACAGGCCATTGTACTTTCCCATGAGTCTTTTGTTATTTTCCAAGAACTATAACTACCAGCATCCCAGAAAGTTACCTAGTCCTTTGGTGGGTGGGGCTTACAGGTTAATTTCTGATCTTATAATACCTAGCCCAGAGGTAATTTGATATAATATTTTAGTGTGCCAAAATTTTGATTCATTTATCCCTTGATATCAGGTGTGAAATATTCCACTTTTGTCACCACAATCAGAGACTCAAAAATTTTCAAATTTTAGAGTACTTTGGTTATTAATACTTTCAATTAGTGTACCAGTTAGTTTTGTTAACTTGACACAAACCTAGACTAATCTAGGAAGAGGGAACTTCAATTGAGAAATTGTCACAATTGGATTGGCCTGTGGGGCATTTTCTTAATTGTTCATTGATGTAGGTAGGCCCGGCTCACAGTGGGTGGTACCATCCCTGGGTAGATGGTCCTAAGTTGTATATGTAAGGTAGTTAGGCAAGCCAGATGTAGCAAGCCAATAAGCAGCATTCCTTCACAGAGTTTGCTTCAGTTGCTGCCCCCAGTTTCCTTCATTGGATTTCCTTAATGATGAAATTGGGAGATAAAATAAACCCTCTTCTCCTTTAAGTTGCTTTTGGCCAGTGTTTTGCCACAGCAACATAAAAACAAAGGAAAACGATTAGGAATGCTAAACTTACAGTCACATTCTACTTTAGGTAGTAATGCTGAAGGGAAAACAAATATGCTATGAGTTTTAAAGGAGGGACAAGTTGCTAACTCACCAGATTAAACGCAGCTGCTTCCAAGAGGGCAATCTGTTAGATACCCAGAATCCACTTGGTAGAAAGAAAGAACTGTAGGATAAAGTTTTGTCCGAGTCCCACCAGCACCCATGGTCCCACTGCAGCTTATAAAATAATTACTCAGAGGTTTATATTAATTATAACTGCTTGGCCATTAGCTCAGGCTTATTACTAACTAGCTCTTACACTTAACCTTAGCCCATTTCTATTAATCTATGTTTTGCCACGTGTTCCTTGGCTTTACTGGTCTACTGGAATGTTGTTCCTTAGGTGGCGACTGGCATTTCCTCACTCAGTATTTCTCTTTCCAGAATTCTCCTTGTCTGCTTATCCCGCCTATACTTCCTGCCTGGCTACTGGCCAATCAGCAATTTCTTTATCAACCAATCAAAGCAACACATATTTACAGCATACAGAAAGACATCTCCATCAAAGAACAATACCCGCAAATTGTCCTTTGGCCTTTTTATATGCACCTTTACACACACATACACATATACACACAGACACACACACACACACACACACACACACACACACACTCATATACACACACAAATGTAAAAATCTAGAGTCTGAGACACTTATTGCTGGAAAAACCTTCATACTTACAACAGAAATTTCTCTCAGATAGCTAAGTTTTAAAAGAAAATGTCAGAAAAAAATTAATGGGATAACTGTCAGGTCCAAAAGAATTTAATTGGCTATCTCTGGTGCCTATTATTAGCACACCAAAGCACATACTGGCCTCCAGGCTCACTCAGTACCTATAGCTCTTTTCAGCTCTTCTCACCTCCTCCCTACCTTAAACTTCTCCTGCTCATGGGCTTCCCTTCTCCAGCTTCTCATTTCCTTATAACCATTCTATTTTG
>LZPO01017313.1:516366-527345 GCA_001675575.1 Neotoma lepida
TGTTGGTACTTCCTAATCTGGCTTTATTTCAAACACATTTCCTTGTGTATATTGGATGAACTTACCACAATTCACTGCTTAACAATTCTACTCTAGAAAGAATTGTGTATTTCACACAAATGAAATGATTGCAATAAGCACCCCAAGATGTCCAGTCATGTACCTTCTTCTGTNTCCTACTTGTTCATCACTTTCCATGACTATGANAAAATATCTAACCAAAGCTACCCAAAAGATGNAAGATTTATTTTGGTTCNTATCTTCATTGGTTTCAGTCCATGGTCACTTGGCTTCATTTCCTCTGACACCATGCATAGTGATATAGCATCATTGTTGAAAATATTTGGTGGATAAGACAACTGCTGTTTGTCAGACAGGAAGCAGAGTGAGTGGAGGGCAATGGCAAAGTATGTCCTTCAAGAGCATGACTCTAGTGACTTTTGATGTGTCCCCACACCCTACTTTCTACTGCCTCTCAATAATATCATCAAATTAAAAATTCATTACTAGATTATACCATAAATTAGGTCACAACATTTATGACACAAAATTTTTCTTTTTGTTATTTATTTATTTTTTTGGAGACAAGGTTTCTCTGTGTAGCCTTGGTTGTCCTGAAATGCACTCTGTGGATCAAGATGGCCTCAAACTCAGATATCTACCTGCCTCTGCCCCTTGAGTGCTGGGATTAAAAATATGCATCACTATACGAGGTTGCAACTATTTTCTAAGAGCTCCAGTTCAGAACATTGGGCTGGGAACTAACTCTTTAACACATGAGCTTTGGTAGTAGTTTTCATATCAAAATTGTATCACAGCAACAAGCTTTTTTCTGTCTTCACNAGCAAACATTTGCCACACCCTCTTTCAGGTGTTTGTAACTTGCTTTAATTAATGAAATTCCATATCTACTCCAAGGCTGGATGCTTATCATCTATGCATTTACTACAAAATATCAACTGGAAAAATATAAGCTTAGACCATCCCAGAAGGAGATACATGGCCTCCTAGATCTTCCATAGCCCTAATCCTACATTCATTTATTCAGTTCCTACTGTTTCCTTCCCTAGTTTGTTTGNACCCTGCAGTTGGAAGTTTTTCCGTGTCCTGCTCAGTCCCTGTGGTCCGGACGAATCTTTCCCACCTGCATGTCCCTTAACCACTTTAACCCAACTAAACACACAGAGGCTTATATTAATTATAACTGCTTGGCCATTAGCTCAGGCTTATTACTGACTAGCTCTTACACTTAAACTCAGCCCNTTTCTATTAATCTATATGTCACCACGTGTTCTGTGACTTTACCTGCATCCCATTACATGCTCCTTGAGCAGCTGGCTGGCATCTTCNCATTNCTCTTCCCAGAATTCTCCTTGTCTGCTTATCCCACCTATACTTCCTGCATGGTTACTGGCCAATCAGCATTTAATTTATCAACCAATCAGAGCAACACATATTCACAGCGTACAGAAAGACATCACCATCAGCTCCCCCTATCCATGTACCTATGAACTATGCATCCCCTAAGGATGGCTGCTCACTACACCAATTCACTTTTTGCTTGATTTTCCTCCATGTTGCCCCAGATGAATCCTGTGGTCTCTGCATACAAGAGTCTAGCTTCTTCATCATTCTTTGAAATATTTCTGTCTTAGACTTTCAACATCTTGTTTTTAATTCCATTAAATAATAAATAAATAAAATTATCTATAGAATCTGAGTTTATTTTCTTAAGTTCTTAAACCTTGATATATGTTCATGTGACTTGGAGTGCTGAATGACCCTTGTACTCAGTTGTCTTCACTCAGATTATTAGTCTGGTTTCAGAACTATTTTTGATCTTTCTTGGATAACAAAATCAGAATTCATTGTATTAAGTCACAATTCTTTATCTCTTACACTCTCCATTTGTTATTTTTTATCATGGTAAGGATTTGACTTTATTATTTCCCTTATTTGCATACACTCTTGTTCCTTTGTCTTGTTTTGGTATCTCTAAAGAATTCAATGGTACTACCATGATTATTTCTTAGAATATCACACATTTTGTTAATATATCAAGACTTTTCTAAGTAAACTTAATTTCCCTGAGTTTATCCTGAGAAATCAAAGCTTGGAAGGCTTTTATACTCACTAGTGTTCCTTTCATTATCATGGGAAACTTCCAACTAATTGATCTACCTTAATTGCCTACCATACAAGGTACAGGATCTATATTTAAAGTTCTAATTGCATTTATTTCTCTTCAAATACCAAAACTTAAAAAAAAGATTGTGCATAAGTTCAATAGCCTGTTTTAAAAGGAGTATAGGGANCTTGGAATATCTCCAAACCTTTTCACTTGCCAGAGCTCCTGGGTCTGGTATATTGCATTACTTTTCCATTGTTGTGACAGAACATCATATCCAAGGCAACTTATAGAAGGAAGGATTTATTTGGCTTATGGCTCAAGAGGGTTCATAGTCCATTACCATCACAGCATGGAAGTGCTGTAGCAGTCAAACATGACAGCTGGAGCTNAAAGCTGAGAGCTTACATCTTGATCCATAAACAGGAAACAGAGAGAATGCAAATTAGAAATGGTGCAAGTCTTTTGAAACTTCAAAGCCTGCCTCCAGTACCATACTTCCTTTAGCAAGGCCACAACTTCTAAGCCTCCACAAAGAGCCATAAATCCTGGACTAAGTAAATACTTAAATATTCAGACTGTAACATTTCATTCAAACCATCCCACATGTCCAAGACGTCATCTAAGCAGTGTCTGCTAATTTTATCAATGTGGAAGACTTGTACCCTACAATACTTGATGAGAAGCCATTACTTTATTCAAGATCATGTCTCTTACCCAAAGCCTAAGGATTTCCTCCTTCTACAATATCTCTCGTCTACACCCTCCTTTTTATTTACCACCTTTGACATAATGTTTAGTTCCCTTCAACCTTCTACACTATCCTCTTCAATACTTTTGCCCCCTCTATGCTTGGCAAACTTTTTCCTTCCAAGCTTGCCTTCTCAGCACTCCCTGTGGTCACTTAAGTTTTAAGTTTCCCTACTATCTTCATGGGATCTTTAAGTTCTCAACAGCCAAAGAACAATGATTCTTAGCTGTACTTCACAGATTCTGTTTTTTCTTTGAACTTCTTGCCATTGTGTAATAGTTTCTGGCTATGTGAATAAAACTGAAAATGATTTTCCACTTTGTTCAGACTATTCCTTAGAATGCACTTAGAACCTCCTAATGTCAACTGGAAACCTTATTGTGGAACCAGGAGATGCTGGGCTTTGATTNGAAAAGGCTAGATAGATCAAAGAAAAATGAGAACATTTATATAAATCAAAAGAATATGTGCACTTTCCACAAAGCCAAGATAACAAGTGGTTTTCTTGATTCTATCTGAATGACTTTCACTTCCAAATTTAGTCACAAATACAAAACTGTAGGCAATAATGAGAGAAATCTGTTTCCAATGTTGAACATAAATTTTAAAACATTTGGGCAAAATTTTCAAGACTCTCTTCATTTACCATAATATTCCTGCTAAGTCACCATTTTGTGAGTGGACTAATCTCTCACAGAGAAATCATAAAAAAGACAACAATAATTAAATTAGCACATAGCAAAATTCCTGCTTTGGTCCAGCATAATAAAGACGCAATGCCTAAAGGTTGAAACAATCACACCATAAGCTCACAGCTTACCAGCATAAAATTAAATACAAATACAAATATAAATACTGGTCTTACTTCTTTTTCTCAAATCCATTAATGACAAAAATATTAGAAATATTTTAAGAAAAAATGTCATTATACCAGGGCTGGCCAAACTTCACGGAAAAGAGACAAAAAAAGATTATACATTTCCCCAAAAAGATTATACATTTCCCCAAAAATCTTTATGAAGGACCAAACCCTTTGTGTTCATAAATACCACTGAACATAGAAGGAGAAATCATATCCTTTTATGGACAATTACCAGTTTTTAGTGGGTACATGGGCTGCTTTTCTGACCTTAAATGTCTCATATTTTCTTATCATCCTTCTTCAAAGTACACAGAGTTTCTGCCAAAGGTATAGACAACTTATTGTATAACTTGCTGCTCTATAAACTACTTGCCTTTTCATTTACATGTCTACACTTACAACACAGCTTTCTCCCATACTCAGTTTCTACTAGACATTTTCTTTCAAGAAGACTTTATCTCCTGCTGGAGCACTCACATAAACCTGTCTCTTATACACATCTAGATGTGTATAAGAGACATGTGTGTGTGTGTGTGTGTGTGTGTGTGTGTGTGTGTTTTCCTTCTTTGGGATTTACTGCTATGGGGTTATCTATTGCTTACNTTTTCGTGAGTGTATCTGAGTTCTTTAGGTTGGAATTTTCCTTCTAGTGGTTTCTGTATGGCTGGATTTGTGGATAGGTATTGTTTAAATCTGGTTTTGTCTTGGAATGTCTTGTTGATTGAAAGTTTTTCTGGGCATATTAGTCTCAGCTGGCATCCATGGTCCCTTAGTNTCTGCATTACATCTGTCCATCACCTTCTGGCTTTCATAATCTCCATGGAGAAGTTAGGTATTATTCTGATTGGTCTCCCTTTATAAGTCACTTTGCCTTTTTTCTTTGCTGCTCTTAATATTCTTTCTTTATTCTGTATGTTTAGTGGTTTAATTATTATGTGATGGGGAACTTTTTGGGGGATCTAGTCTATTTGATGTTCTGTAAGCTTCTTGTATCTTCATAGGCATTTCCTTCTTTAAGTTGGGAAAGTTTTCTTCTATGATTTTGTTGAATATATTTTCTGTGCATTTGAGTTGGTACTCTTCTCCTTCTGTCCCTATTATTCTTAGGTTTGGCCTTTTCATGGTGTCCCAGACTTCCTAGACATTTTGTGTTATGACTTTTTTGGCTTTGGTGTTTTCTTTGACTGATGAATCTATTTCCTTTATCATATCCTCTACACCAGAGATTCTCTCTTCCATCTCTTGTATTCTGTTGATTATCCTTGCATCTGTATTTCCTGTTCGTTTACTCAGATTTTCTATTTCCAGCATTCCCTCTGTTTGTGTTTCTTCATTGTTTCTATTTCACTTTTCAGGTCTTGAACTGTTTCCTTCACATGTTTATTTGCTTTTTCATGGTTTTCTTTAAGGGATTATTGATTTCTTCTAATTTTTTGTTTGACTTTTCCTCAATTTATTTAAGGTAATTTTTCATTTCCTCTTTAAACGCCCCTAGCATCTTCATGAAGTTATTTTTAAGGTTGCTGTCTTCTGCTTCTTCTACATTGTGTTGTTCAAATCTTGCTGTTGTAAAAGGACTAGGTTCTAGTATGTCATATTTCTCTTTATGTTGTTGTATGTATTTTTGAACTGGGGTCTGCCTATCTCTTCCTCCAATAGGTACCTGTGTTTTAGTGAGCTGCTATTGGTCCAGTCTGTGCTCCTTGTGTCTGTGTCTCGGGGTCACTCTGGGTCCAATCTTAGCTCTTGGTCTAATTGGAGTGGGCAGGTTCTGTATCTCAGGGAGATGTTCTTGGTTCAATCCAAGCTGGCTGGTTCTGTATCTCAGGGAGCCATTCTTGGTCTTATCAGTGCTCTTGGTTCAGGCAGAGCTGGTGGATTCTATGTCTCAGGAAGCCTCTTTTCATCCAATGAGAGCTAGCAGATTCTGTGTCTCAGGAAGCCACTCTTTTGGTCCAATCCTGAAACCCTATTTTCTTTCCTTTTATTTTTTTTATTAAAAAGATTTTCCACTTTTTTTACATACCAACCTCAGATCCCCCTCTCCTCCCTCNTGTTCTTGCAAAATCTGTCACTTCCCTCCCATAAGATTATTATTTATAGCAAAACAATTTATGCATTTAGTGCTGTTTATTACACATGACCTTAATTTTGAAAATAGAAAATTTGTGATTGTGTATGTAGTGCAGTAAAAATAGTCTAAGGTAATCATAACTTACTTAATAATTCAAAAATCCTTNAGATTGTGGCTCATAACCCTAATTGGACACTATAAAACTTAAGGTCCATGCATGGTTAACAAACACAAAAAATATGNATAGCAGAGCATATACATACACTCGAACTATTAAATCCCTAGTACCTGTCATAGTAGGTCTCCCACCAGAGTCCTTATTTAAAGAACTAAAGGTAAAGAAAGTATTAGAACCAAAAGAGGAAAAAGGATAATTGTAAACAAGGTAGATATTTCATCTTTACAGACTGGGAGTCCCAGATAGCTCCTTGGTCCCTCCCTAAGTTCTTACCCAAAACCAGACTCATAGACTCATCAAAAGACTTAAAATGAATGAAACACATTACAAGATGTTGACATTGCCTACTTGATTCATACTTTGATTCATTTTTTTTATTTTTTATTTTTTATTTTTTTGTTAAAAATATTTTTCCACTCCCTTTACATACCAACCTCAGATCCCCTTCTCCTCCCTCTCTTCCCTCTTCCAGCCCAGGCAGCTACCCCCCTCAGACCACCCCTCATTCCCACCTCCTCCAAGACAAGGTCTCCATGGAGAGTCTCTGGAGCCTGGCACTTTCAGACAAGGCAAGACAAGACCCTCCTCCCTGTGCCAAGACTGTGCCAGGTGTCCCACCAGAGGCACTGGGCTCCAAAAAGTCAGCCCCTGAACCAGGGACAGATCCTGATCCCACTGCCTGGGGGCCCTCAAACACTTCTGTCTCTTATACACATCTAGATGTGTATAAGAGACAGGTTGTATGATTGAGCATTCCTTGGGTATATGCCCAAGAGTGGTATAGCTGGGTCTTGAGGAAGATTGATTCCCAGTTTTCTAAGAAACTGCCATACTGATTTCCAAAGTGGCTGTACAAGGTTGCACTCCCACCAACAGTGGAGGAGTATTCCTTTTGTTCCACATCCTCTCCAACATAAGCTGTCCTCAGTGTTTTTGATCTTAGCCATTCTGATAGGTGTAAGATGGTATCTCAGAGTNGTTTTGATTTGCATTTCCCTGATGACTAAGGATGTTGAGCAATTCCTCAAATGTCTCTCGGCCATGTGAGATTCTTCCATTGAGAATTCTCTGTTTAGCTCTGTGGCCCATTTTCTAATTGGATTGTTAGATATTTTGATGTCTACTTTCTTAACTTCTGTATATATTTTGCAGATAAGCCCTTTGTCTGATGTGGGGTTTGGGACCATATTTTCCCGTTCTGTAGCCTGTTGTTTTGTATTATTGACCATGTCCTTTACCTTACAAAAGCTTCTCAGTTTCAAGAAGTCCCACTTATTAATTGTTGCTCTCAGTGTCTGTGCTACTGGTGTTATATTTAGGAAGTGTTCTCCTATGCCGATGCGTTCAAGAGTACTTCCTACATTCTTTTCTATCAAGTTGAGTGTAGCTGGATTTATGTTGAGGTCTTTGATCCACTTGGACTTGCGTTTTGTGCATGATGACAGATATGGATCTATTTGAAATCTTCTACATGTTGACATCCAGTTATGCCAGCAATATTTTGTTGAAGATGCTTTGTTTTTTGCATTGTACAGTTTTGGCTACTTTGTCAAAAATCAGGTGTTCATATGTGTGTGGATTAATGTCAGGGTCTTCAATTTGATTCTCTTGGTCCACATGTCTGTTTTTTTGCCAGTACCAAGCTGTTTTTATTACTACAGGTTCATAATAGAACTTGAAGTCAGAGATCGTGATGCCTCCAGAGGTGCTTTATTGTACAGGGTTCTTTTTAGCTATCCTGGGTTTTTTGTTTTTCCATATGCAATTGACTATTGTTCTTTCAAAGTCTGTGAAGAATTGTGTTGGGATTTTGATTGGAATTGCATTGAATCTGTAGAATGCTTTTGGTACGATTGCCATTTTTACTATGCTATTCCTACCTATCCATGAGCATGGGAGATCTTTCCGTTTTCTGAAATCTTCTTCAATTTCTTTCTTCAGCGACTTAAAGTTCTTATCATACAGATCCTTCAGTTGCTTAGTTAGGGTTACCCCGAGGTACTTTATATTATCTGTGGCTATTGTAAAGGGTGATGATTCTCTGATTTCTCTCTCAGCCCATTCATCGTTTGTATATAGGAGGGCTACTGACTTTTTTGAGTTAAGCTTGTATCCTTCCACCTTACTGAAGGAGTTCATCAGCCGTAGGAATTCCCTGGTAGAATTTTCAGAGTCACGTAAGTATACTATCATATTGTCTGCAAATAGTGAAAGTTTGACTTCTTCCTTTCCAATTTCTATCCCTTTGATCTCCTTTTGTTGTCTTTTTGATCTAGCTAGAACTTCAAGTACTATATTGAATAAATATGGGGAGCGTGGACAGCCTTGTCTTGTTCCTGATTTCAGTGGAATTGCTTTGAGTTTCCCTCCATTTAACTTGATGTTGGCTGTTGGCTTGCTTTAAATTGCCTTTATTATGTTTAGATACGTTCCTTCTATTACTGATGTAGAGGCCATGGAGGGGTGCTGCTTACAGGGTTGCTCTCCATGACTTGCTGAGCCTGCTATTTTATAGAACACAGGTCTACCAGCCCAGTGATGGCACCACCCACAATGGGCTGGGCCTTCCCCCATCAATCACTAAGAAAATGGTGTAAAAGCTNCATTGAGAATTCTCTGTTTAGCTCTGTGGCCCATTTTCTAATTGGATTGTTAGATATTTTGATGTCTACTTTCTTAACTTCTGTATATATTTTGCAGATAAGCCCTTTGTCTGATGTGGGGTTTGGGACCATATTTTCCCGTTCTGTAGCCTGTTGTTTTGTATTATTGACCATGTCCTTTACCTTACAAAAGCTTCTCAGTTTCAAGAAGTCCCACTTATTAATTGTTGCTCTCAGTGTCTGTGCTACTGGTGTTATATTTAGGAAGTGTTCTCCTATGCCGATGCGTTCAAGAGTACTTCCTACATTCTTTTCTATCAAGTTGAGTGTAGCTGGATTTATGTTGAGGTCTTTGATCCACTTGGACTTGCGTTTTGTGCATGATGACAGATATGGATCTATTTGAAATCTTCTACATGTTGACATCCAGTTATGCCAGCAATATTTTGTTGAAGATGCTTTGTTTTTTGCATTGTACAGTTTTGGCTACTTTGTCAAAAATCAGGTGTTCATATGTGTGTGNATTAATGTCAGGGTCTTCAATTTGATTCCATTGGTCTGCATCTCTTTTTTTATGCCAGTACCACGCTGTTTTTATTACTACAGCTTTATAATAGAGCTTGAAGTCAGGNATCATGATGCCTCCAGACATTGCTTTATTGTACAGGGTTCTTTTAGCTATCCTGGGTTTTTTGTTTTTCCATATGATGTTGAGTATTGTCCTTTCCATGTCTGTGAAGAATTGTGTTGTGATTTTGATGGGGATTGCATTGAATCTGTAGAATGCTTTTGGTAAGATTGCCATTTTTACTATGTTAATCCTACCTATCCATGAGCATGGTAGAACTTTCCATTTTCTGAAATCTTCTTCAATTTCTTTCTTCAGCGACTTAAAGTTCTTATCATACAGTTCCTTCACTTGCTTAGTTAGGGTTACCCCGAGGTACTTTATATTATTTGCGGCTATTGTAAAGGATGATGTTTCTCTGGTTTCTCTCTCAGCCCATTTACCATTTGTATATAGGAGGGCTACTGACTTTTTTGAGTAAGCCTCCACCTTATTGAAGGATTTTATCAGCTGTAGGAATTCCCTGGTAGAATTTTTGGGGTCACTTAAGTATACTATCATATCGTCTGGAAATAATGAAAGTTTGACTTTTTCCTTTCCAATTTCTATCACTTTGATCTCTTTATGTTGTCTTATTGCTCTAGCTAGAACTTCAAGTATTATATTGAATAAATATTGGGAGAGTGGACAGCCTTGTCTTGTTCCTGATTTCAGTGGAATTGCTTTGAGTTTCCCTCCATTTAACTTGATGCTGGCTGTTGGCTTGCTGTAAATTGCCTTTATTGTGTTTAGATATGTTCCTTGTATTCCTGATCTTTCCAAGACCTTTATCATGAAGGGGTGTTGGATTTTGTCAAAGGCTTTTTCAGCATCTAATGAGATGATCATGTGGTTTTTTTCTTTCAGTTTGTTTATATGGTGTATTACATTGACAGTCATTTTTGAACCATCCTTGCATCCCTGGGATGAAATCTACTTGGTTATTTTTTTGATATGTTCTTGGATTTGGTTTGCCAATATTTTATTGAGTATTTTTGCATCAATGTTCATGAGGGAGATTGGTCTGTAATTTTCTGTCTTTGTTGCATCTTTGTGTGGTTTGGATATCAGGGTGACTGTAGCCTCATAAAAAGAATTTGGTAATGTTCCTTCTGTTTCTATTGTGTGGAACAATTTGAAGAGTATTGGAATTAGGTCGTCTTTGAAGATCTGGTAGAATTCTGTGCTGAAACCATCTGATCCTGGGCTTCTTTTGGTTGGAAGACTTTTAATGACTGTTTTTATTTCCTTCGGGGTTATTGGTCTACTTAAATAATTTATCTGGTCTTGATTTCAGTATGTGGTATCTATCCAGAAAATTGTTCATTTTTCCAGATTTTCCAACTTTGTGGAGTACAGGTTTTCAAGTATGACCTGATGATTCTCTGGATTTCCTCATTGTCTGTTGTTAGGTTCCCTTTTCATTTCTGATTTTGTTAATTTGGATGCTCTCTCTCTGCCTTTTTGTTGATTTGGAAAGGGGTTTGTCTATCTTGTTAATTTTTTCAAAGAATCAACCCTTTGTTTCATTGATTCTTTGTATTGTTCTCTTTATTTCTATTTCATTGATTTCAGCCCTCAATTTGATTATTTCCTGTTGCCTCTGAAGCCCTATTTTCGATTCAAACTTTAACCCCAGCACTTGGGAGACAGTCAGTTGCACCTTTAGGCCATCTTGATCTATGTATGTTCCAGGCTAGGCAGAGCTACATAGTAATATATCCTCAGGAGTTGGAGAGGACGTCTGGGATCTGCTGGGACTTTGGTGTCTCCAAG
>LZPO01017313.1:527500-541229 GCA_001675575.1 Neotoma lepida
TTGTCTTGTTTTTTTTCGATACAAAGTTTCTTTGTGTAGCCCTAGCTATCCTGAAACTCTCTTTGTAGACCAGATTGGCCCTGAACCCACCAAGATCCACTTGCCTCTCCCTCTCAAATGCTGGGAGTAAAGGCATGTGCCACCACTGCCTGAATTAAAAGAATTTCTATGTGTTTATGTGAGTGTCGGTGTGAGTATATTCCATGTGTGGACAGGTGCCCATACAGGCCAGAATATGGTGTGGGCTCCCCCAGAGCTGGAGTTCCAGACAGTTTTGAGACTCACAACATGGGTGCTGGGGAACCAAACTCTAGTTCTCTGCAAAAGCAACAAATAATTTTAATCTCTGAGACTTAACTCTAGACCCTTTATCTTATTGTCTTTTTCATAGGAATCTCAACCATGAAACTAACAATGGGTGAAGAAAAAAATTACCTTTTATAAAATCATACAGACCCTCTAAATGCAAATTCACTTTAATAAGTTGCATTTGTGGAAGGCATTACACTTTCCTAAATCAAATGCTTAAATGCAGCCTGTGGTTTTACGATCTTTAAAGCTAATAGGGCTCAAGCTCTTTGTTCAGGAAAAGCTTTCATGTACTTGAGACCTCTGACATAATGCATTCTTCCCATGATGTATATTAACATATACAAGTGCACAGATACAGCCTTCATTAGCAACATGCCAGTGGAGTCAGGTGGGGAAATCAATGTGGTTCACTTACTTCTAGCATTAGAAAGAATTTTATATTTAATACCCACTGGTGTATAAGACTGAAATGTCAGTTTCTATTGATTTGCCTTGCAATAAAAGTGGCAGGGGGCATAGCTGTTCTTTTAGAGCTGCAGCAAACCCATTGATGTCATTTTCAAGCGACTGAATATTTAGTGTTGTAACTAGTTTAGTCGTTTCATATTTTCAAAATTTAGTGAGGAGATATCTGCCACTTATCCTGGAATACTAAATAAGAGTACAGTTCTATTCATCAACAATCTACATTCTTTTCATGTAAAAAATCTTTATTTCCTAAATTTATATTCTGAAATCTGCATAATTCTGAAACTGAATTATCCTGGGTATTCATGTTGCCAGGGTGATTTTCCATCATGCTGTGCCCTTTGTTTGCTTTCTACTTATCCCTTACTTTTAAATCCTTCCAGTCAATATTAGAAAGCAAAAAGGAAGCAAAAGATGGACTAGTATGTTTCTTCTTCACAGAAGTGACCCTATAAAACCTGCTCTACTATATGAAACATGGGGGTAGATTCAGTGCCTTAAGCCTTCAAATTCATTTTCTAAAATGCAGATTCTTATATTTTAATAAGCATAGATCTTACTTTTGCATTATTTCTCATGTCACAACTCAAAAAACCCCATTATTCCATCCATTTATAATGAGGACACCTTTGACTAACAACAATTTTTTATTTGAACTTTGTTTTCTTAAACTGAATAGACAGTCAACATTAAAATGAGCATGATTAAAATATTAAAACACAACTTTTTGTGGAAATATTTACTCTTTAACACATCTTCAATTAATTGTTTGAGAATTTAATTCATTGTAGTTCTCTTTTATTCATCCTCCTCCACTATCTTTTCCCTGTTGCATATCCACCCAACTTTGTGCCTTCCCATTAAAACTCCAAGTCTCATTAATGCTACCTATATACTTTTAGGTGTGTGGCCATACACTGAAAAGTATTAGATTTACAAGGGGCAGAGCCTTAAAGCAAGCTAACATTTAATTTAATTTTAAAATTATAAAATACTAAAGATATTATAATTAGGTTTTAATTCTGAAGTACAAATAATCTTAAATCAATATGAGAGAAATTTGGAATAGAACACATATGGCATTTTCCAAGCACATTTTCCCTGGGTTTATATACGAGGTTTTTGGCTTTTTATAAGACAGAATGATTACTTATTCACAATTATTCATTAAATGCTTAGTACTTACCACAAGATTGTCTAAGTGTGAGGAGGCACTATGTATGCTCAGTACATATTTTTAATGGAGAGACACATGGAAACAAATACACTGAGTCAGGAGTCTAATGAAATGGCTATTAAACAAGGGGCCATAACAAAGGCTAATTCAACACTCATCAACATCTCTGTTGGGAAAGTTACATTTGAGTTCATTTTTGACAGCAAGCGTTCTCATGGGAAAAAGTGATGGGTAATTTTAAGGAGGGGATTAAGGATATGAAACTGCAAACAATGTTGGAAACTTAGCAGGATCTTGCTCCTCAGAGTGAATGTTAAATTATGCACTTAAAAGAATCCTTGATGGCAGGCAGAGCTTCTGAAATCAGGTTAAGGAATCTGAAATTCATTGAGAGAAATTCAACAACTAAAATGATGACACAAACATACCAAATCAAAGACAAATGCTAAATTTCAGGTACATGTTGAATATAAAAACCTTGTTTTTATCTGGAAATGGATATTTTATAAAGTGTGATTTGAAGTGCAACAATGGAAAGGAAATAGCATTACAAAAGAAAATACATCACATAATAAAATTTGTACATTACAGAAAAATAAATGTACACAGAGAAATTATAGTACTCACTGCTTATGTTAGAAACGAACATAGCAATCAGCAATGTAGTTTTCCCTGTAAGAAACAATAAAGATAATATAAGATTATAAGAATTAAGAAATGATAAAGAGGATAGCTGAAATAAATGAAACAAAATTAACAGACATATGGCCAAAACTCAATGAAAATAAAACATGATATTTGAAAATATCATGTTAATAAATCTACAATAAAATAAAAACATACAAAATAACTATAAAATAGAATATAATTAAATGACAATCAAAATGACAAATATTGGCAATGAAAGTAGTTGGTATAAGTACTGGTAATGATCAAACGGATAACAAGGTGAGTTTGTGGATAACCTCATGTCAATAAACTTATAAATATGGATGAAATGGAAAAACTTGAAAGACAACCCCAAGTTCATTAAAGAACTCTTGCTATAATCTAAGCTTCTCATTTCTCACTGTCTCACAGAGAATATGAGAATCTGAGAGACAAAATTAGTGAAAGGAAATATGGTTATTCAATCAAGACGTGAGAAAATTTCAGAATTTCTCTTTCAAATGTTAATCTTTGGGGCACAAATCAGGAACACAAGGGGATACAAATGGAAACAAAGGAACACAAAAATTCTTTGTAAGATATGGAGAGGTTTCAGTAAGGCAATGGACAGAGATTCCTGTGTGGAGGGTAGTCTTCCTCACCAAAGCTTTGCATTCCTTTCCACTTGAAAAGTAATGCAAATCTTGAACGTTGACCTCCTGGGCCAGCACCAGCATTTTATGTGCAGACAGATATTTATTTTCTGTAACTCATTTCATATGAACCAAGGGCATGGATAGGCTTCATAGAAGCCTTTCCTCAGACTTTAGATGAAAGAGTGGGCCCTTTAGAGATTAGGGAAATGATTCAGAGAATGGTGGGATGGGAGAATTGTGGGGGACCAGCTGTTAGTATTTTGCAGGGCTGTGGTTACCGTGCGAGAAAAGGTCATTAGGCACGACAAAACCCCGTATCAGAGCTTTATTAGAAAGTGGAGTGGGGGAGAGGGAGAGAGACAGAGAGAGAGAGACAGAGAGAGGGAAAGATGGCAGGAGAGAGAGAAAGACAGTGCGTGTGCACACGCAGAGAGAGAGGAGGGAGAGAGAGACAAGAGGAGGGAGGAAGAGGCAGGATTTCCCTTTGCACATGCACGAACTGTGCATGTGAAGTCTCTTAGCTGGGGGAGTGGCCAGGAACTCCAACACCAGTCCCCACCATTATTTACCCCAGGGACTCTTGAGGAATGAGGGATAAGAGACTTAGTTAGAAATAGAGGGGAGAGAAACAGAGCGAAATGCAGGATAGACTTGAGTGGGCCTGGATCCTTATCCACCCACCCAGAACTTTATTCCAAAGGGCTATTTATAACAATGTCAAGGGGTGGAGCAAAAGACCTACCCCTTGCTAGTTACAGTCAAGTGTAGACCCTTACAAACACCTGGTACCCAGATCCATATTCCAATCAACCTCTTAGGCAGTCCTGCTGGGTACAGCCACTAGGAAACCTAGTGGGCTACAACAGAGAATAAGGTAAAATTTACAGTTTTCAACTAGTTTGTTTAGAATAACATTTTATGGATGGAAGTATTGAATTCATAGTTAAAATTTCTTCAAAAGTGAATACCAAGACAAGATTTGCTCATTAGTAAACTCTACCAGATGTTTGAACAATCTCAAGTTTATACAAACTCTATGACTACTGTCTTATTTTAAGAGGAGAGGATTTTCTGGATTCTAATACTAAAGATTAAAAGAGGAAAAAACAAACATAAGGAAGAATGATTTCATCTTATGAATAGCAAGAAAAAAACAAAACTAATGTAGGAATGTATAAAAGTAGTATTAAATGATGGCCAAGTCAGAAGTCAGCCTATTAGGGACTCAATGTGTAATTAACATTAAAAGAATCTATCAAAGTGTCTTTGCATATTAGAACATTATAAATAAAACATTATTGGATCTTCTAAATAGATAATGAAAAAAAGCAGTAGAATTCAAAGTCTGATTTATGAAGAAATTTTCAACATAGACATGGAAAGGGACTTATTTATACTGACAATGACATTTACTGATAACCTATTTAGAAAAAAAACATTTACTAAAATTTTCTGAAGTTTGATGGGTTTTTTTGGAAGAGCTCAAGCACTGTACAACAAACACCCTGATTCAAAAATAAGTAAACAATGTCATTTCAAAAAGGAAAAGAGATAAATATTGATAACTACATGAAAAGTTGTTCAATGCCCATAATCATTAGGGAAATGCAAATTGTTAAAGTGGAATAATGTTAAGCAACAGAAATCCCTATGTTTTTATCAAATATGCAAAGTTGCACATATTGGAAAACTGTTTTATTGAGTTACATATACTCTTATTAAATGACTCAGTAATCCCACTTTTAATTATTTTCCCAAAGGAATTGAAAATACCTGTCTATGCAAAGGATTTACACAAGAGTTCCTAACAAATTATCCATAATAGTAAAAATCTAGACACAATACAAATGTTCAACAATAAGTAAGAATAACAAATCACAACATTAGTATTTATTTACATGAAAAGGGACTACTAATACAAATAATAACACAAATGTGTTTCAGAAGCTTTATACTCATTGATAGAATACACAAACCAGATGTGATACTGTACTCCTGTAATCCCAGCACTTAGTACTTTCAGATAAGAGTATTAGGAGTTCAAGAACATGCTCTACTATATAGCAAGTTCAAGGGCAGCTTGGGATACACAGGGCCCTATCTCAAAAAAAGACTATAAAAATTCTGTAGAAACTTAATATTTTGACAGTGAGTCAGAATATGCTCTTAAAAAATACAGCTTTGCTTTCATTTCTAGTATATTATGTGAAATAAGTTTTCAATATTGGTAAAATGCTTCCTTTAATGCAGTATAATTCATTAGGCCCATGAATCCTACTAGAAACAGAATATTAAGCTCTTCAATCCATCAACCTTTAGTTATTTTGCAAATTTCTCCGAGTTATTTTCCCTCCCCATTGACTTAATTATGCTGTCCTTGGTGTTCTAGTGATGCTCATATGTATCAGGAATAGAGTTTTGACAGATATTTGAAAGGATTATTGTTTTTCCAATTAAATATAACTCCCTTAAAATAATTTATAGTATAGAGAATTAGAATCTATTGGTGAAATGTCTAAGTACTGAAAAGTTAAAATTATCAGCTAATGTATAGAATCAAGGTGGAAGGTCTGTTCTCTTTGAAGATTATGGGAAAGGCTCTTTAGTTTCATATGGAATGAGCTTCAAGAGACAAAATCCAATACCTCTTCATTATAAAGTCTTAGAGAGATCAGGGATAGAAGGAATACACCTAAATACAACAAAAGCAATATATAGCAAGTTGACAGCCAACATCAAATTAAATAGAGAGAAACTCAAAGCAATTGCACTAAAATCAGATACAAGACAAGGTTGTCCACTCTCACCATATCTATTCAATATAATACTTAAAGTTCTAGCTAGATCAATAAGACAACAAAAGATCANGGGGATACAAATTGGAAAAGAAGTCAAAATATCACTATTTACAGATGACATGATAGTACATATAAGTTACTCCAAAAATTTCTACCAGGGAACTCCTACAGCAAGTAAACACCTTTAGTAAAGTGGCTGGATACAAGATTAACAACAGCAACAACAACAAAAAATCAGTAGCCCTCCCTCTTATATACAATTGAAAAAGGGCTGAGAAAGAAATCAGGGAAACAACACCCTTCACAATAGCCACCAACAATTTAAAGTATCTTGTGTAACTCTAACCAAGCAAATAAAAACCTATATGATACAAACATCAAGTCTTTGAAGAAAGGAATTGGAGAAGATATGAGAAGATGGAAAGATCTCCCATGCTCATGGACCGGTAGGATTAACATAGTAAAAATGGTCATCTTACGAAACGCAATCTACAGATTCAAAACAATACCCATCACAATTCCAACACAATTTTTTACAGACATTGGAAGAACAATACTCGACTTGGAAAAACAAAATATCCAGGAGAGTTAAAACAATCCTGTACAATAAAAGAACTGCCAGAGGTATCACAATCCCAGATCTCAAGCTACCACAGAGCTATAGTAATAAATACAGTATGGTATAGCTATAAAAACAGGCACATTGATCAATTTAATCAAATTGAAGACCCAGACATAAATCCACATACCTATAGACTCTTGATTTTTGAAAAAGAAGCCAAAACTATACAATGGAGAAAAGAAAGCATCTTCCGCAAATTGTGCTGGCATAACTGGATGTCAACATGTAGAAGAATGTAAATAGATCCATATCTACCATCTTGCATAAAACTCAAGTCCAAGTGAATCAAAGACCTCAACATAAATCCAGTTACACTGAACCCGAGAACAGAGAAAATGGATAATAGCCTTGAACACATTGGCACAGAATACCAGTAGCACAGACACTAAGATCAACAATTAATAAATGGGACCTCATGAAACTGAAAAGCTTCTATAAGGCAAAGGACACTGTCAATAGGACAAAATGGCAGCCTACACAATGGGAAAAGATCTTCATCAACCCCACATCTGACAGAGGGCTGATCTCCAAAATATATGAGGAACTCAAGAAACCAGACATCAGGGATGGGCGGTGGTGGCACACGCCTTTAATCCCAGCACTTGGGAGGCAGAGGCAGGCAGATCTCTGTGAGTTCGAGACCAGCCTGGGCGACCGAGTGAGTTCCAGGAAAGACTCAAAGCTACACAGAGAAACCCTGTCTCAAAAAACAAACAAACAAACAAAAAAACAAACAAAAAAAAAAGAAACCAGACATCAAAATACCAAATAATCCAATTAAAAAATGGGTTACTGACCTAAACAGCTAATTCTCAACAGAAGAATCTCACATGGCAGAGAAACACTTAAAGAAATGTTCATCATTCTTAGCCATCAGGGAAATGCAAATCAAAACAACTCTGAGATTCCATCTCACACCTGTCAGAATGGCTAAGATCAAAAACACAAGTGACAGCTTATACTGGAGAGGATATAGAGCAAGGAGAACACTCCTCCACTGTTGGTGGGAGTACAAACTTGTAAAGCCACTTTGGAAATCAGTATGGCAGTTTCTCAGAAAATTGGGAATTGCCCTCCTCAAGATCCAGCTATACCACTCTTGGGCATATACCTAAAGGATGCCCAATCATACCACAAGGACACATACTCAACTATGTTCAGCTTTGTTTGTAATAACCAGAACTGGAGAATGGATTAAGAAAATGTGGTACATTTATACAATGGAGTATTACTCAGCTGTTAAAAACAATGACATCAGCAAATTTGAAATCAAATGGATGAAACTAGAAAAAACATCATCCTGACTGAGGTAACTCAGATGCAGAAAGACAAACATGGTATGTACTCACTCATAAGTGGATATTAACTGTAAAGGGTAATCACACTACAATCCAGAGACCCAGAGTGGCTATGGAACAAGGAGTGCCCAAGGTGGGATGCATGGATCTCCTAGGGAAGGGGAAATGGAGACCTCCTGATTGGACTTGGGGCAGGTGGGCATGAGAACTTCAGGGATCAGGTTGGGGGATGGGCAGAGGGAGAGAGTGTGGAGAAAGATGACTGGAAAGGGAGGCTTTACAGAGTCAGATAGAAGCCCGATACAAGGGAAACATCTATGATGCTACAATAGCACCAACTAAGACACCTGGCAACAGTGGAAGCATAGCCTGAACAGGCCATCCCCTGTGATTGGATTGGTGACTACCCTGGTTGTTATCAGAGAGCCTTCATCCAATGAATGATGGAGGCAGATTCAGTGACCCAAGGCCAAATATTGGGTTGAGCTTAGGGAGTCCTGCTGAGGAGAGTGAGGAGGGATGGTAGGAGCCAGGGGTGTCAGGGACATGGGAGGAAATCCCACAAAAGTGGCTATCCTGGCTCATGGGAACTCAGAGTCTGAATCAACAACCAGGGAGCCTGCATGGGACTGACCTAGGCCCTCTACATATATGTGACAGTTGTGTAGCTTGGTCTATTTGTGGGACTCCTGGCAATGGGAGCAGGGCTGCCCTCTGGTGCTTTGGTTGGCTCTTGGGAACCTATTACTCATGCTAGATTGCCTTGGCAACCTGAATGCAGGGGTAGGTATCTAGTCTTATGGCAGCTTGATATGTCATGCTTTGCTGATGCCCATGGCAGGCCTGCCCTTTCTGAGCCAATATGGATTGAGGGAAGGCAGAGGTAAGGTGGGTAGAGGGAGTAGAAGGAGAGGAAGGAGAGGAGGCTGGGGTTGGGATGTAAAATAAATAAATTAATTAATAAAAAAAGAGCTCAGCCAACTTGTTAATGTATGTTCATTATATTTTTTCCCTATAAAAGAAACAAACCCCTTGTTTTCAAGTCTCTTGCAAACATATAACAAGATTAATTTCTTCTTCATGGTCATCATTGTGGTCATCATTATCATTGTTGAGGTTGACATCACTGATCATCATTCTCATCATCATCATTTTCCTTTCCCACAAGATATTTCTATGTAGCTCATGCTGGCCTTGAATTCACTATGTAGCCCATGTCAACTTGGAATTCATGATGTGATCCAGGCTTGCCTTGAACTCTCAAATTTTCTGCCTTATCTCTCCAAGTGGTAGGATTACAGAATGTGCTACCATGCCTAGGAAGATTAATCCCAGTTAAGGATATTGCCTTGGCAACCTGAATGCAGGGGTAGGTGCATCCTACCCTAACCCAAGAAAGAAAGCCAATTTCCTTGGATTCTTTCTTGTCAATGGATTCCATGTTTAGTGTTATAGTGGTCACTTTCTGCCAAGCCTCTCCTTCCCCTCTGGTAACCACAGCATTTCTGTGATCTGAACTTTAGCAAAAACAGACAAGCTCTTGATGTTGATTGGTTTGCAGCCTACAGCCAATACCAGTGCTGGGTGTGCTGCTGGCTGCCTTCATGCCCTTTTCTTGTTGAAGCGAAGACTAATGTGTGAAAGCATCCTGAGGATGTTGTAGGTGCTGAGTCTGAAATCAAGGCTGTCTTACTATTGAGCTGGGGTAGCTTCTTCCGCCTTGAGATATCCCTGTGTTTCTGTGCTCTGAGGAAATATCTTTCATCTGAGAGGATGCTTCTTTTAACTGTGCCATCCTGCAGTGTGGAAGAAAAGTTCCTTTATTTCAGAGCACTCCATTATTCAGCATGTAAAACAGAATGTAGAGTGTATTAGGAATTCTACCATGTTTGACTCTATGTGACAGTGGAACTGCAGTTCAAACTCAGCTTTTCTATCTTGAACAAGTTGAGATAAGCAATTAATACAGTAATCACTCAGAACTTATTTCCTAGGTACAGAGTTATGAAGGGGCCCTAGCTGGCCTAAACACTGCAAACATGGCTCTGGCAGGCATTACCCTTCTCCAGACTCTCTCTGCCTTGCTACAACCTGTTAGACTACATTCTTAAAGCTAGCCCCAGAGATCCATTTCCTTATTTGGCCACTGCCTCCTACTGAGGCTGACTACCAAAGATTAGCTACCAAAGTATTGGAAGTCCAGCAATCAAAAGCCCCCTTTGGCTCACCTAATTAACATGGCCAATTAAATTTAAATTAAATTAAACACCTCATCTTAACACAGGGTTTCCCCTTTGGTCTTCATAAACTGCCATTTGCCTATGGCCCTTATCTGACTCCTCTCTATCCACAGGCAGTCCTTTGTCCTCCCTGGACAAATACCCCTTCCCCTTTCTCTTGTCCCTTTTGTCCCCTCTCCCTAATTTCTTTCCTCCTTCTCCCTAGTGCTCTATTTCCTGTCTTTATCTCTTATTCCCTGCTTTTTGTTCCTCTGGAGCAAATAAATATCCTTTGTGCTGAGAACTTGGTCTTGGGGTGTCTTGAGTTGATGTCAAGATACCTACCTACACAAAGTTATGTATTTGATTTTTCTAGGAATGACAACAGTAAAATATTGTTCTAAGTGTTTTAAAGGCATTTGGAGATAATTGAATACTAAACTAAGATGTAAAATTAAGCTAGGTTGCAAATTTTACGTAATAAATTTAGTGGATAGAGGAATGGAATTTTATTTTGTATTTTGTGACTAAATTATATGAGTCAATGCCACTGCTGCCTTTATAGAAAATAGGCTAAAAGTATATATGTGTTTGATATATACATATATGTGCATGCATATATTTGTGTGTATGTAATTTTCAACTTATATGATTTAATATTTTATAAAATCACATTGGATAATGCTTCATGTCTCATACAGATTAAACAAGTGTAATTTCCCACTACCTTCTCCCCCTAGCAGAAGCACATTTTCTAAACTTGAGTAAGAAAACAATGGTAAAGAGATATGGCAAAGAGTTTAATTCTGTGATTCCAGGTTGCAGTGGCAAGAAAGTGTCTCTGTTCCCTATCACAGTAGAGGGAAAGTGGGAACCAATCCTTTTTGCCTGTTTTCTCTTCTTTTGTCTGCTCCTTATTATGCATTTGTTAAAAGTTCCCACCTCCTAGTGTGTATTTCAGGAAAGAAATAGTGGAAAACAGCAAGTGATTGTGTGCATCCAAATACATTTGTAACTTAAGAAACAGCAATGGTAGGGAGAAAAGTCCTCTGGATACAGTTTGTGATAGACTGTGATGTTTCACTCTTCACTTTTTTCAGAGAATTACATATAAATCACTTACTAATGTGCAGAAACCTGAAATTCAAAGTAGGAAAAGAATTGGTTTCTGCTCAGCATAATCTCATTTAAGTATCTGATTTCTTACATCAAATGTGCTGCCTTTGAACAGTCTACATTGAGCCAGCTGACATGCTTCTTAACCTGGTCTTCAGATTTCAGTTTTTAACAGCCTATAGGATTAACATCAATATTTGATTTACTTTGGTACAGGCTGAGGCTGTTGGAACCTATCTAAATATTAAAAAGAGGATGGTGAAGGAGAAAACCTTACAGGCCTAAACTTCAAAGAAATATATATTATGATGGAAACATTATAGTAAAAATAAAGATGAAGCCAGGAAAGTTTTGGGTAAATCATTGAACAGATGGAACAGATAAAAGTATGGAACAAATAAAAGGAGCTAAGTTATTTTTTTATATATCTGAATTTAAAGTAGAAATATATTTAGAATGACTGAATTTACTTTTTACAGCTTTTCTCTTTGTAAATAAATTGAGAAGATAAGTTACTGAAGGGATCTGTTTATCTTAATTTTATTTGCAAATATTTTTGGAAGTTTTAGAGTAGAGCATATTGTAAACAAAATGAGGTGGTTCAAATTGCTTTCTGTTGCTGTGATAAGCCACTGAACAAATGAAACTTGGGAAGGAAGGGTTTATTTCAGCTTTCAGGCTATCATCGAGGTTAAGGACTCAAGGCTGGAACATGAAGGAGAAATTGAGATAGAACCTTACAGGAACACTGCTTACTGGCTTGCTTTCCATGACTTTCTCAGCTTTCTTTCTTATATAACCCAGGATCACCAGCCTATGAGGAGCACCATGCAAAATGGGTTAGACTCTCACATATCAGTCATTAGTCAAGAAAACAACTCACAGACGTGCTCAAAGGTCAATCTGATGAAGGCAAGCCTTCAACTGAGGTTCCCTGCTCCCAAGTGACTCTAGTTTGTGTCAAGTTGACAAAAACTAACCAACACAATTGACCCTTGTCAACTTGACACACAAACACATCACTATGAAATCTACCTTCTCCTTTTTTGTTTATTCCCAAGATCTCATTTTAGTATCACATTATAAAACATAGCATAACTTTAAAATTTCAAATACTTTAGAAGTTCAAAGTCTCTTTAAAATATCCAAGTCTTTTAACTGTGAGTTCCTATAAAATAATAGTGAAAAAATCAAGTTAAATACTTCCTTGCTCCAAAAAGGAAGAATCAAAGCATAAAAACAATTGTACTGAAGCAAAAAAAAAAAAAAAAAAAAAAAAACATCCTGCAGTGTAGATTCAAATCTTATAGGTCAATGTCTGACATCAGGGTCTTCTGGGATCTAAAGGGCTTGGGCAGCTCCACCTTCCCTGCTTTGCCATCTGTAACACACAATTTGTGTAGTAGGCTTAGACCAGCTTTACTACTGTTCTTGACAGTCATCATATGGTCTTGGTATCGATAGTATCCTGGGGAGTTCTCCATTTCCACTGAGACTGTACTTTCACAATAGTCTCTGCTGGCCTCTCTTTGGACACACACTCATGCAACACAATGAAAAGTCTCAGTTGCTCTCCATGACCCCATCAGGTGTTAAAAAACAGTACCAAGTAGGAGATTGTTACACATGACCAAGTGTGGCTTCCAGATTGAGATGCACGTATTCCACTTTATACCATAGCTTCTGTGCTACTGTGAAGAAAAAAATCCCCCAAATTTCCCTTGCTGATGCTCTTCTCTTATTAATAACAGCTGATTTTTTTCAGCCCCAGCAAACAAGAATCAGTTGTCCCAGTAAAGTAAAAGTTTTACTTCCACAGATTCTTTGATTTCATTTTAATTTTTATTAAGATGTTTTTCCACATAATATATTCTGACCTTGGTTTCCCCTTTTCATCTCCAACCCTCCAACTTCACACCTTCTTTCTCTCTCTCTTAAGAAAACAAGCAGACAAATAAAAAAGATTCTTCTTGAAATTCAGGTAGATGACACAAATGGCTCCGGTAGTCTCTCAAATTTCCCTATGAATGTTCACATGTTAGGTCTCCACCATCTGCATTTCTCTAAGTGGTGTCTTACAAGTCTCCACAAAAACTCTTTAATCTCTGAGAAAATGGCTTTTCCAGACCAAAGCTCCAAAATCCTTCATGTTCTTCCCGCAAAACAACCCAAGGCATAAAATCCACATGGCTAAGACGATCACAGCAATACCCACTCTCTGTTATCAATTTCTGTTCTAGTTTGCTTATTGTTGCTGTGATAGAACACTTACCAAAAACAACTCGGGGGAAGAAAGGGTTCCTTTCACCTTGAAGCTTATAGTCCATCACTGAGGCAAGGCAGGGCAGACCTGGAGACAGGTACTGAAACACAGACCATAGAGGAATTCTACTTACTGTGTTGCTTTCTAAGCTT
>LZPO01017313.1:541309-566436 GCA_001675575.1 Neotoma lepida
TAGTCCCGTTGTCCTGCAACTTGCTCTGTAGACCATGCTGGCTTCGATTTCACAGAGATCCACCTGCCTCTGCCTCCGAGTGCTGGGATTAAAGGCATATTCCACCACACCCTGCTCAACTATCTTTCTTATATAACCTAGGACCACTTGCACAGGAATGGCACTGCCCACAGTGAGCTAAGTTCTTATAAATAAAGTATGTATTGAAAAATGTTTCACAGAAATGCCCATAGGAATGGTGGAAGCATTCTTCAGCTGAGACGTTTTCTTCCCAGGGTGCTAATTTATATCAATTTGCCCCAAACTAATCTAGCTTCAGGCTGAGTGCTACAGTTAGCTTTGTATGTGACATCAGGGTAGAAATGTGGAGATGTGCCAGTTGTCACAAATCTCCAGTAAAAATTCCTCACATCATCTGTGTGAGTGATGGTGCTTCTGGTATAAATATCTTTCCAAAATATATGAAGAATCAAGTTCCTGTAGGCCTTAAAAGTGAAATCAGAAATAGAAAAAGGAAAAGGCAGAAGCCTGGACCTGAATTCCAGTGCTTTTGTTTGTTTGTTTTAGACACTGAGAATTCAACCAAGGACCTCCCACATGTTAGACAAAGATTTCACCATTGAGCTACGCCAGTAGGCTTTTTACAAAAAGTATAAAAAGACTGTTCAGGGAAAAGTCATTATCTTATGCTGTTTGTTTACTTGTTTTACATTTTTTGAATTGTCAAGCAAAATGTGTATGTGTATGATGTGTGTGTGTGTGTGTGTGTGTGTGTGTGTGTGTGTAGGAATGTATGTGCCATGGATGGCAGAAGTCAGAGGACAACCTCCTCTGTTAGTCCTCACCTTCAACCTGTTTTAGACAGGGTCTCTAGTTGTGCACCACTGCTTATGTCAGACTAACTGTGCCAGAAGCCTGCAGGGATCCTCCTACTTCTGCCTTTCATCCCACCCTCCTGTAGAAGTTCTGGGACTAGAGATGAATACTCCACATCTGTCTTTATTTGGTTTCTATGGATCCAAACTCAGATCCTCATACTTGCTTCCCAGTCACTTTACCATCTTAAGCCATTTCCCCATCCCTGATTGTTTTTAATATGGCAAAATTAAGACAATGTATTATTAACACTTTTCCACACTGAAGATTAAACCTAGAGCCTGGTTTTGCTAATTAATAACTCTGCCACTGACCTACATCCAAAGGTGTCTGATTTAATTTGAGGCAGTGTCTTACTAAGTTCCCAAGCTATCTTTGAGTTTACTTTGAAGTTTGGGATGGCCTGAGCCTCCTACTTAACTGGGATTGCAGGACCAAGGCTCTAAGCCTGAGCAGGATTCCAAAAATTGGTTGAAAAGGAGAATTTCTGGATAATAAGGTTGTCAAGTAGTAGGACAACTCCCATATCATGGAACTTCCCATCATCCTGATACCTCTCTTTGCTTTATTTATATTTTTATTGGCATACATTCATTGTACATAATGGTGAGTTAAATAAAGATATCACTTTACAGATATTGTTGCAGCAATCAGACTTTAGAAGCAAACATGAATTTGGAGAGTTGGAGAAGTGATCTTAATTATTCTGGCAAGACCAGCCAGTGGACCAAGCAAGCTAGTGTGCTCTAGAGAGCGACTGAGCCCTACTCTACAATTACTTACAACATCTATATGCTGTCTTTGTTATTGGTGTGTTAAGGGATTGGATTTGAGCCTACATGATTAAGATCCACTAGCATGCAGGTTTATAGAAGCAAAACTGATGAGATTAAAGCAGTTATTTTTGAACTGTCCTTTTCTCAAGATAAGAAAATGAATGGTTTAGCTGAGGCAGAAAGTAAGCACGATTACAGAAGTAAAACCCAGAACATTTATGCATAGCTACAAGTGCAGGGAAATTTCAACTCATTCTAATATCTTCCTTGTTAATATATCACAATTTTTAAAGGAAGCCTGAGACATTCTTAAAAATTTATTTATTAATTATGTATACAATATTCTGCCTGCACTCCAGAAGAGGGCACCATAGATGGTTGTGAGCCACCATGTGGTTGCTGGGATTTGAACTCAGGTTGTCAGGAAGAGCAGCAACTGCTCTTAACTTCTGAGCCATCTCTACAGCCTCTATATCACATTCTTTAAGTGTATTCAGCCCCAACATTCTTTTTGCTTCCTCTCCCCTCCCATTATATCCATTCTTTCACCAAGTCTTGTGTCTATTTTCACGTTCCATATATATATATATATATCCATGGATATGTATATATATGATATTATGTATTTGTAAAAGATTTAGGGGTCATAAATGAGAGAATAGTCAATGCTTATTTTTCTGAGTGTTATGAACAATTTTATTGAAGTAAATAATATGTATATATACATATGAAATTACTCTTGTATAAAATGCACATTGAACCTACTTCTTTGAGATCTACTTTTCACTACCAAAGACTGAACGTAGAACATCGGCATGTAAGGTTTGACAAACTCTCTACTATGGCTTCTAGAAGCTTAAAGGATGTGTTCTTAAGATGATTTTCAATTGTCTCCCTGAGAAAGCCCAGTGATTCCATGAGAGTTTAGAGATTTTATTTTTCTATACAAAGTCAGAAGACCTGCAGATAAGCTCCTGAACTCTCAGAGAAAGCTTGCAATGATGTATCCTTTCACTGCCCCTTAGAATTATAAATCTTTCAGTCTCTAAAACTACTTTCTATGGACCTGAAAGCAGTCTCTTAATCCCTATAGGAGATGACTCTCCCTCTTCAGCTCTGTCCCCAATGGGGTTATGAGGTCAACTGGAACCTTATCCCAAGTTATAACACTTTCTCATATCACGAAAAAGATTTAGTTTCTACTCTGTATAGTATGCCAGATAATCCAGTTACATGGACCATTCTCTAACACATTTTAATGTCTTTTAATTTAGCACGCTAAAGCTTTTGAAAAGTCACCTGCCTTTTAGTTCAGTAGAATTAAGCACAAGAGAACAGAAACTTCTTTTATTGTGATAACTTTTATTAAAAAAATTTGTCTTGACCACTTTAGCAAATCCTCAGTTTTGTTTATCTTTGACAAAGTATATATATATGTATATGTATGTGTGTGTGTATGTGTATGAGTGTGTGTGTGTATGAGTGTGTGTGAGTTTGCATGTAACTACAGAGAATTTATTTTAACATTTATTTATTCATTTTTACTAAGAATTAGCTTTTAACTCGCTCTCTTTGAAAAGCACTAGTAACTGATCTAAATCAATTTGGTCATGGTTAAATATTATGTTGCTTTGGTAAATAATGGTTAATTCTATTGTTTAACTTCTTACTGTTGGAGATTACCAATACTTATAATGAGAAACAGAAATAATTTGAGACTTTTTCCCCTGGAACTTGACCACTAGTTACTCACTCTAAGTCATACATGCTATTCTGCTTCATATACCACATCATAAAAAGTAGATAAAATTTCATACACACATTTTTACCTCAGATCTCTATTTAATAGATACAAGAAACTATCCAGAAGTATGTTTCATAACTGGCTGAATACAAGCTCTAGCCATAATCCTAGACATGGGTATCACTCTTATAGGTACAGACCTCTTGTCTTCCATGCAAAGGCAATATTTATAATATTTAAATTCAAATATTCAAAAAATAAGTAAAATAATTTCTTACATTATTCTAATTAGCAAGCCATATGATGCCAATCAGAGTTAAAGATGGTTAAAAGGCAACACTGGAGGCTGAATTTCTGGACATAGACTAAAATCTTAAGTAACTGTACCCAATATAATATATACTCTTGATTAGAGATCTGAAATGTTTACTAAGGGTTTCTAGGATATAGATTGAAAACCAACACTCACATATATAATAAACAAACAGTATATTAGATGTTTTAAAGAAAAGTGAGGATAACATTAGAAAATGCATGAATACCAAAGATCATATTGCTAGAAAACAACTAATAATAGTTTGAAAGAGTGAGGCTGCTCTTCTTATCAGATACAAATATGCCTGTGGCTATCATTAAGTGTAACTTGTCCTACCTTCTCAGCCATGAGTGGTCTCTGTGGTTTAATTCTCTGTAAATAATCAAAAGATCAGAGAAAGAAAGAAATTACTCCTTATTATAGCATGTTGTTGAACTTAAGCCTCCAGTAGGAGTTCAAGTTGAATTTAAGAATTCTGAAAGGAATCGATAACATTTTCTTGCATTCATTAAATGCTACCATAACACCCAGTAGTTTTGGTTAAAGTTTTTATTTTAACTTGATATTCAGCTAGATGTTATACCTTACCTTCCTGAGGATCTAATAACCTAGGCTAGGCTTTGCTTATTACACTGGGAGTAGGCTCAGATCTATGTCACATATTTCATTCAGGAGCTAGGCTGAACATATAGTGCATATTTAAATTCTCATGGGCATACTGGGCAATTGGATACCTTGTGAGGACTTGTATGTTCTAGATTGGAACTATCACTCTGTCATTTCTATCCACATTCCATGGGCCAAAAGCAATTCAATATTATAATTCAAAATCAAACCTCTGGAATATGTGCTGTGTACATGGTAAGATCATTAGTTGATCCAGGGAGGGCTGCAATATTTGCAACTGTCATTCAGTGTTCATCCCACAACTCAAAACATACTTTTACTCTTACTGAATTAATTTTTTTCTTTTTTTTTTGGTTTTTAGAGACAGGGTTTCTCTGTGTAGTTTTGGAGCCTTTACTGGAATTCACTCAATAGCCCAGGCTGGCCTTGAACTCACAGAGATCCACCTGCCTCTGCCTCCCAAGTGCTGGGATTAAATTTTTATCTTTATCATGATACCTATTAAAATACTGAGATGACCACTTGGGAATGAATAACCTATCCCTAATTGGGGGACTCATCGCTGGAAAAGACAGATTCTTCTTTCTTAGCAGCTATTAATTGCCTCCAGTTCATCTAAAGGTGTGGCCTTATGAGATGTCCCCCATCCATGTTAGGATGTCAACCAGTATTGTCATTGTGCAAGTCTTGTTTTGGCAATCATATTGTTAAGTGTTCATGGGTGCAATTCTTTGTCAGGTATAGAAGATACTACCTTGTAGTAGACATTCCAGTCCTCTAGCTCTTAAAATCTGACTGTCCCACGTTGTATGACGTTTTGTTTCTGTTCTGACAAATAAAGCTTGCCTGGAGATCATTGGACAGAGATAGCCGCTAGTTAACCATAGAGGCCAAGCAGTGGTGGCATACACCTTTAATCCCAGCACTTGGAAGGAGGAAGCAGGAAGATCAGGAGTTCAAGGCCACCTTGGGCTACAAGAGATTGAATCAATCTGAAAAAGAAACAGAGCCAGGTGGTGGTGGTTCACATGTTTAATCCTATTACTAGGGAGATAGGAATATAAAGCAGGTGGAGACAAGATCTCAAGCTATTCAGTCTGAGGATTCATAGAGATGGGATCTCACACAATTTGGTCTGAGATTTCATAGAGGTAAGAAGTTCCTGGTAGCTGGCTGCTCTGCTTCTCTGATCTTTCAGTATTCACCCACGATATCTGACTCCAGGTTTTTATTGATTAAGGCTAATTAGGATCCTGCTTCTCTCCCCCCTTTGATGATGTTCCCTGAGCCTTTGATGTAGGAAAACAATGACAGTAAATGGACTCAGTAGGTTGTATTTATATATGTGCATGTATAAATATACCAATAATCATTAAAGGTCATGAAATGGAGACAGGGAGGTCCTAGGAGGAGTTGGAGGGGGAGAATGTGGGGTAGAAATGATATAAATACAATATTTGTGTATGGAAGTCTCAAAAATTAGTAAAGTAAGTAAAAACAAGGACACTGCATGAGAAAGAAATATAATTTTGTTTCTGGCATTTTCCATTTAATATACAAAAACTAGATTCCATGGCATATACCTGCAATCCCAGTATTTGAGAAGTAAGAACCTAACTAAAGGGACATGGCAAAGGTAGTTCAGCTGTTAAGACTGCCTATTGCCCTTGCAGAGGACCTGAGTTTAGTTCCTAGCACCCACATTAACCCACATTAGACAGCTCACAACCACTTGTTACCCCAGCTTCAGGGGACCCATGCTTTTCAGACTTCCCTGGGCACCTGCACTCATGTACACACACACACACACACACACACACACACACACACACACACACACACACACGCACACCCCACATATACTTCAAAAAATATAAAATAAATCTTAAACTAACCTGTCTCATAAACCACTTAATTTATAAACCCATAAATATCACAAATTACTGAAGATATATTTTATAAAAGTGTCTCTATTAGTCAATTTGACAATCAAATATAGTGCACCTTAAGTGTGCAAATTATGAAAAAAAGCAATAGGAAAAAGTCAAAGACAGAATAATAATTCTCAAGGATCTTTGGGTCTTTGAAATGATGTTGGAAGTTCTCTATAGAAGTAGCACCAAATAAAGAAAGGAACACATTATGGAATTTAAAACCATGAGTTTGGAAACAAATAGCATTTGCTAGATTTAACTCTTGGGAATGCCATTTCAAGCAATTTGGCTGATAGGAATCTTGAGCAAATTGTTATATTGCTAATTTCAAGGGACTCCCCCCCCCCAAAAAAAAACTGCTATAAATTTTTTCTTTATTTGTGTTTCAGAAATAGTTTGGTCATATGACTTTTAAAAATATATACATAATGCACAACAATTAAAATTTCAGTCTCTGTCATCACATATTTTATTATTAACTCTAAAATCATAGACATTTGCAGAAAACCATGGAGTTGGCTCAGGCTAGTTGCCTTGAGACGCATAGGTTTTTCAGGTTATAGTCCATGGCTCCAGGGTACAATGTGCCTTCCAGTTCTTGAGAGACTGATGCACTCCCTCAGACAGTGAAGTGTTCAGGCCGCTTTTTGTTTCTCTGTATTTTCCCTCAGCAGTCAAGGATGCATGGAAACTTGACAAGACGACTAGTCTTAGACATTAATCTTGTATACCCTGTATAGCTTGCAAACTTCATTGTATACTGGCAACTACAACTGTATTGATCCTGGCAAAATTGCCATTATATTGTTTCTAATAAAGGTATAAAAAGTCTGATTGCTATAAATTAAATTGTCACAGCCACAGTTGTGCTGTGGCCCTTCCAACTGTCTTGATTTAATTCTTCATGGCCATATGAGGTATCCTTGGCCCGGTAAGTAAGTGCTTACACACAGTGTTCCTAGTCAGTAACCCAATATATTGTATGGCATTAATCATTGAAGTCTCTCCGTTTCTTCCACCCAACCCTAACCCAAGTCATCATAGTATCTTGTCTGAATTAATACAGTAACATCTCTCAATTAGTGGCCCTGAGTCTATTTGTGCCACTTTGTAAAATAGCTAGTGTGCTCTTTTATCTTCCCAGACAGAATCTCACTGGGTAGTCCTGACTGGCCTACAGGCTGGCCATGAACTCATAAATTAGCTTGCCTTTGCCTAGTGGGTTCTGGGATTAAAGGTGTATGCCACCACACTCAGCCCTGGTATGTATCAGATTCTGCTCCGAGCTCCCCCGTGGGTTCTCGTCTATTTTGAGCAAAATTCAAACATTCAACTACTCTGCAATCTGACCTCTGACTATCTCCTATTCTATTTCCCTATCACTTTAGAAAGAACATACTTGTTTCCGCCTTGGGATATGTATGTTAGCTAAGAGCGTTGAAGAAATGTTCCATCCCATTATTTCTCATGGATCACTCCTCCGTCTCTTTCATTTCTACTCAATTTTTGATCAACTGCCACTATCTCTACAAATTTTTATTACTTACCTAATTTAGATTATCCTGCACTGTTTCTAGTAGACTTCATTTTTTTCCAAATTATCTTCTTCATTTTCTTTTTTATATGCATCAGCCTCTGGAAATACCTTGTCTACTCCTTTTATTTACTTTCTTATTAAAATAAAATCTCCATGAGATTAAGAGCCTTGCCTGTATCTGTCACTAATTTAATCTCAATTCCTTTAATGTAACATCCTGCTGTTTAATAAGTGACTAATATTCACTTAAACAGGGAATTATTTCCATTTAAAGCTATACAACCAATTTGTGTTTGGAAGAAAAAAAAGACACTCAATTCTTCCAATAAAGTGATGATGGTTTCTCTTACTACCTCCATTTCAAAGTTTATAAACTAACTTTCAAATTAAGAGCAGTTGATCTACATCTTATGAACAAATTAGAAGACAGTAAAACAAAATACTAAGAGATGGAAGTCACATGAAAAGAGGAAGGAAAATGTGAATTGGAAACTTATATCTTCACATTTGCTATCAGTAGTTGCCACACAAAATTGATTTGCAAAATGACAATGTCATGAGTTAAGCTCTCCAACTCTGAAAGGGAATGCATCCTGCACCTCAAATTAAAGCTATTTGATTTGAGCCCAGTTATCTTCTGTAATGTTTATGCACACTCTTTTAAAAGTTAATAATATAATACCAAGAACATGTGTTATCTTTACTCTGTGTCTCTAGGCATAGAGCTTCGAAATCTGTTGTATATTCTGAGTGAAATTTGG
Source organism: Neotoma lepida (assembly GCA_001675575.1). Taxonomy (NCBI): domain Eukaryota; kingdom Metazoa; phylum Chordata; class Mammalia; order Rodentia; family Cricetidae; genus Neotoma; species Neotoma lepida. The sequence goes on from LZPO01017313.1 coordinate 549,881, forward strand.
TTCTCTACTATATTAATGAAATGCTTTTGGTTTATATCTAGCTAATGTCAGGATGGAGATTAGTTATGTTGCTAAGGTTTGGAACTTCAGAACTCTGGACCTCTAGGGAAGGGAGAGGATTGTAAGTTGATTTCAATCATGTGGCAAATGGTTCAACCAATCATACTCAGCTGTGGAACTCAAATAAAACATCTAGATACTTAAAGCAGAAGAGTTTCCTGGTTAACAAACACACTACCATGTAGGAAATACCCTCATGTCCACATACCCCTCAAGTCCACAGACAAGGTATGGAAGCTCCAATTCAAAACCGTTCCAGGTATTTCCCTATATCTTTTAAATAAAATTAATTGTTACTGTAGAATTTTTAAGGACTCGACAAGTCATTATGGTGAATCTCTAAAACTGTGAGGTCAGAGGAATTCTTAAAATTACAGCTGATTGGTCAGCAGAGGAGTGGCTCCAATATCCTGACACATATTGTTTGCTTCTGAAATAGGAGATGTCTTGTGGAAGACTGAGACCTTAATTCTGTGAAATGTGACACTAAATCCATAAAGTTGGAATCAGAATTGTACTGCAATGAAGCCACTTGGAATGGAAATTGAGCAAGGCTTTAATTTTTTTGAGTGGACAAACAAAACAGGCCTATACTATCAGAAACAACTTATTAAATGATTCATCTTCAGCATTGGAACAATGAGCAATAGTTGGAATTCTGAGTTTCAGAAGCATCCTATGTTATTTTCCCCTAGGCAGCCAGACTCAAACTTTTATTAAAAGGTAACCATAGCAAACAGCAAACAGCATTTCATTACTGTGTAGGAACATGATATTTCTGATTTTTTAAAAATCTTTTAGATACAAGATATGATGATCCAGGTATTTTATAACTAGAGAAGCTTTTGGTTGGTGCTATCAGATTTAGGGAGAATACTACTTAAATGAGTGGATGACTGGAAAACATGAAGAAGTTTCCTTTTGATAATCAGGCTCTGAAGAGCCAACAACTTTTAAATATTGATTTATGATCTTCCATTAATTCATCCAAACCCAGAGGATACTCCCAAGTTTTCAATTTACAGACATCTTAGAAGCTTGTCTAGAAATATACTGCAGCCTCTATCAGACAGGTACCTCTGACTTATACTGTTCAGCAGATCCCTTCTAGAGCTAAAGTCAAGGTCCAGTTCTTGACAAACATGTCTACTTTGAAACTTACCCACTGTTTTTCTTTTGTTTTCAATGCTATTACAATGGATCAGTTGATTTGCTAGAATTGTTGGTTTCAAACAGCGCTGTCAGTTTTAAAAAAGTAACTAAAAGGGTTAGATCTAGTCTCAGATGCCAACAGGAAGTGGAAATTATTTAGATTGCTTTTTCTTCTTGGCCTGATGTCCTCAGTAGTCTCATAGAGTAGTACCATCTCTCTTCAAACAACTTTTCTTTTTTACTATTTATTTATTTATATTGAAAACAGATTCTTCTATCATACATTACATCCCAACCACAGTTTCCCCTCCCTCCACTTCTCCTAGTTCCCCTCCCATCTCTCCTCTCCCCCAGATCCACTCCCTGTCTGATTTCTTTTTAGAAAAGAGCAGGCCTTCAAGATACAACAGCCAAACAGGACAAAACAAGATCCAGTAAGACAAGGTAAAAACAACCCCATAGGTGGGAAAGAGTCTCCAGAGCAGCCAAAAGAGTCAGAGATACACCCTAACTGACTCTGAATAGTCACATAAAAACACCAAGGTAACAACCACAACATATACACAGAGGACCTAGTGCAAATTCATGTAGGCCCCTTGCTTGCTGTTTCAGTCTCTATGAGTCCATGAGAGTCCTGCTTAGTTGATGGGTGTTTGGGATCCCAATATAGCCCTGAGCCTTTCTCAGGGTGAGCTTTTAACCACAAAAACCATGTCCTGGGCTAACGTACTTCAGTTAACAAGAACAGTTAGCTAGGAGAACTACAGAACCAAAAAGCAAGGCTAGTACATTTAGAGATTTTCTCAGAACTGTGGATTTTGATGGATTAGGCCTTTGTTTTGGCAGGTTGTACTGTCTATGTGCTGTTTTACAGCCTGAATGGCACTTCTACTATGGAGCCAGTTGTGCTAAGGTCTTAGGGCCTACTAAGATCTGGGCCCTGTTACAACTGAATGGAAAGAAAAGAGAGAATTAATGATACTGCAGCATTTAGATCAGTTTCTTAATCACCTGTAAGAGTGGTTGAAGGACAGAATTCTCAGCAATTCATCAGACCTGGGTAGGGACTGATGCTACATTTTAATAAGCTCCAAGGGCTGCTGTTGCTTTTGCTGCTGCTACTGATGCTTAGGAGACCACAGCTTGAGAAATATTGCTTCAAATCAACTCACTTGAGAGACTATCAACAAGACTATCAACAAAAGCTTGTGTGAGCAAGACTAATCATTCTGTACAAGCCTCCTGCTCAAAATAATGAGACTTTCTTCTCTTCTATTATGATAATAAAGACTCTCTTGTGAGGAAAATATATGATTTGGGATAAGAAGTATTTTGTGTTTGCTTTGACACTTACTGGCAGGGTTGTCTTGGAAACTTTCTTATAGTTGCTGAATCTCTTATTGTATTACAAAAAGCAGAAAACAGATACAATCACTCCACTTTGTTGTATGATTTAAAATGTAAAACATATGAAAACACCTATCAAATGTTCCACAATTATCATAATTGTTCCAAAATACATTACTGCAAGCTGCCTATAATGTTAAAATAACTGAATACCTTGCTCTGTTTTCTGAAAATTGGAGAGCCATCCACAATGCTAGATTTCTCCAACTCTGCTTTCATAGACATGCATGAAACATTGTTACTAAGTTTTTACATGAGGCTCTGAAGGGCTTCACATGCATTGCAGATCTTACCTCCAAATAAAGATTCTCTGACATTCTATATATTCTTATTCAGCCCCAGTTGCTACAATGAAACTGCACAAGGACAACATCAGCCCAATCCTAGGCTCCCTAAGGACACAGGCCGAGATCCAGTCACAGCTTAAAGTAAACATTGCAGTATCCTCCCAACAGTTCCCGTACTCAGGAGAGAAGGCAAAACAGATGGTGTCCCTGCAGGAGACAAATTCCTCCCCTGAGAAAGCATTTGTTGATGGCAGCAACCCATACAGAAAGCAAAATTGCATACTACAGATGGGTTTTGGTTCCAGATGTTGAAGTTGTTAATATAGAAGTTCTCTTTCTATACCACAAGAGCATGTGAACACTTAGGGTGAATGAGTGGATACAGAATCCTAGGCAAAGTTTTAAGGAACATAGTATACTGGCTGTTTTTGTGTATCAATGTGACACAGTCTAGAGTCATCAGAGAGGAAGGAGCCGCGTTGAGAAAATGCCTCCATGAGATCCAGCTATAAGGCATTTTCTCAATTAGTGATCAATGGGGAAGGGCCCAATCCATGGTGGGTGGTGTCATTCCTGGGATTGTGGTCCTGAGTCCTATAGGAAATCAGGCTGAGCAAACCAAATAAACAGTCAGTAAGGAGCTCCTCTCCATGATCTCTGCATCAACTCCTGCCTCCAGTATTCTGCCCTGTTTCAGTTCTTGCCTTGACTTCTTTCAGTGATAAATAGTAATGTGGAAGTGTAAGCCAAATAAACGCTTTCCTCCCAACTTGCTTTTTGATCATGGTGTTTCTTTGCAGCAATAGAAACCCTAAGACAAACTGGTACCAGGAGTAGGGTATTGCTGTGATAGACCTGATCATGTTTTGGGGAGGATTACAGAAGGAATTTGGAACTTTGGGATAGAAGAGTCATTGAGTGGTAAGAGCTCTGTGAGATGTTCTGTGGGAGTTAAGATAAGAATGTTGAGAGCAGTGCAGAGAATGGAGGCCTGGCTTGTAAAGTTTCAGAGGGAAATTTAAAGACTTTATCTGGGCCATTTGTTATTTTGAATTAAGACTCTGTGGTTCTGGTTAGTTGAGGTTGAAGAGTCAGCTATGATTAACAAGACACAAGAACTACTGAAGTGAAACTTTGGTTTGCTGGGATATTTGATGCTTGTTTGCTGGAGCTAAGAAATTAGAGATGATTAAGAAGAGATCATCATCAATCAGATGAAATTTTCTGGGAAATGTTTCCTAAGAGCTGAGAGAAGCTATGTTCTTGGGGTGGCCAAGGTTGTACCTCATGTTGGCAGCCATACTTGGTAATATGTAAGAGTCACCCAGGTGTTACTGGTTTTTAAGGCATGAAGGGGTCATGGAGAGCATCTAAGGCTTGGAACTGTGAGAGGATTGGAGAGGCCATTAGGGAAGGTGCAGCCTCAGTGGCAGTTGAACACCCAGGACTGAAGGGGAAATGCAAAGGAGTTGAGGCTCAGCACCATGAAGAGAGTGTGTGAGAGGCTATCGGTGAATGTGTAGCTTAGTTGGAATAGAAGACACCAGTGTTTTGGAGATTCCAGTTGCCCTGGGACTATCATCAAGGACAAAAGAAGCAGTGGCATGGAGCCAACCACAGCCTAGAAGACAAGCTGTGTGTGCTTCAGAGGGCAGAGTCAGAGAAGTGACCTTTGGAGTAGTCCAGAAGATCACGAGTGGATCCCAACCATTGGATAGTTGGAATTTAGTTTTGCTTTGATTTGATTGTGACTGTGCCCTGAGTTTTCCCTCTTGAGAGACTTTGAGTTTTAAAAGACTTTGGATTTTAAAAGAGATTTGCTATTTTAAAGGGGCTGAAATTTTAATGTGTTTGAATTTGTAAAAACTGTAGGACTTTTAAAGCTATGTGGGATTTTGTGGATGAGTAAGAAAGGAAGGATTATGGCTTAATAGTGGTGATGTGTTTGTGTGTCAAGTTGACAAGAGGTCAGTTGTACTGGCTGCTTTTGTGTGTCAACTTGACACAAGCTAGAGTCTTCAGAGAGGGAGGCGCCTCAGTTGAGGAAATGCCTCCATGAGATCCAACTGTAAGGCATTTTCTCAAATAGGGATCAATGGTGAAGGGCCAAGCCCTTGATGGGTGGTGCCATTTCTGGACTGTTAGTCCTGGGTTCTATATGAAAGCAGGTTGAACTAGCCATGGAAAACAAGTCAGTAAGCAGCTCCTCTCTGTGTCCTCTGCATGAATTCCTGCCTCCAGGATCCTGCCCTGTTTGAGTTCCTATCTTGATGTCCTTTGATGATGAACAGCAATGTGGAAGTATAAGCCAAATAAACCCTTTCCTCCCCAACTTGCTTTTTGGTCATAGTGTTTCATCACAGAAATAGAAATCTAACTAAGACACAAAGGTAACACAATTTAATGTCAGGGATGAGAGAGCAGAGAAAGTGACAAAATTGCTTCACATATGTTTTCTCATTAGCATCCTTAGCTCACACTCTGGGATTCCCATGTTGTGGTACTAAATTATAACCTTTAATCAATTAGGCCATTCAAAGCTTCTGGGAGCCACATTCAACCTTTCCATACAATCAGATCCTTCCCACCTTTCTCCCCAAGGTTTAACTCGGTGAGTATGCCTGATGCTCCTCTCCACACACCCTCCCCAAACTCTCAGAGATAGCCCATGTCCCACATCCAGTGTACATTGGAAAGAAATGTGTAGGAAATGGGGGGCACCATCAAACAATCAAACCTTCCAATTATTAGCACAAGCAAGAGAGAGAAATCCATTTTAATGACATAATCCACATCTTCAACAAGATCATAGAAGAAAACTTCCCCAAACTAAGGAAAGATAGACCTATACAGATACAATAAGCACACAAGGCACCAAATATATGAGAGCAGAAAAGAAAATCCACACACTATATCATAGATAAAACACTAAGTATACAGAACAAAAGTTGATTGAAATCTGAATTAAAAAATATAAATCATATATTAAAGGAAAAGCCATCAGAATAACAGATGATTTATCATTAGAAAATTTGAATGCCAGAAGAGCATGGAGCAATGCATTCCAAGTCCTAAAAGACCATGACAGTGAACCTAGAATAATATACCAGTGGAATTATCTACCATAGCTGGAGAAAGAAAAACTTCTCGTGATATAAACAGCCTAAGAAATTATATTCAACAACCCCAACCTAAAGAAAATTCAGGAAGTAGTATTTCAGTCTGTAGAGAGACATGAGCACAGGCAAGTGACTGAAAGAAATGCAAAGCCATAATTACTAAAACACAAAGTCCATGTCTCACATCCAGTGTACATCCAGTCTACAAGGAGAAAATAAACACTACCAAAAATAAAAACAGTGACCACAATTAAAATACACACACACACACACACACATACACACACACACATACACATGCATGCATGCACTTCAACAATAACTTTAAATATAAATTACCTCAATTTTCCAGTCAAAAGACACAAGGAACTAGATGTATTAGGGAACAAAATCCATCCACCTGTTGTCTATAAGAAACCCATATTAGATTTAAAGATAGGCACTATCTTATAGTAAAATAGTGAACAAAAGTACTTCAATTAAAAGAGACCAGGAAGCAAGCAGGTATCTCCATCCTAATATCTGACAAAATAGATTTAAAATTAAAACTAATCAGAAGAGCTAAAAAAATACTTCATTTGGATCAAGGGAAGAGTTAAACCAAGAAGACATGATTAACATACATGCATCAAACTCTGATGCACCTGATTTCATAAAATGTACTACTGGATTTAAAGACAGAGATTAACATCAACCCATCAACAGTAGGTCAATTAAATATTCCAATTTCTCCAATAGACAGATCATCTGAACACAAATATAATGAATTTCCCCCAAGTGCCTGCCTTGAGGGGATTTCTATCAGGGTCCAGAACAGATGCTACAAGCAGCTAAGGATTCTAATATATTAAATGAATCTAAGCACACTGAGTTCTTTAGTTCATTCACTTTATTCTTCTCAGTCAATTCCATCTACACAGTTTCTTTTCTGTTCTCATACTTAGCTCCTCTTGGTCCCTCCTGCTCTCAGTCTCTTCCTTGTTCTCTCATATCTATCTAGTTCTTTCCATCTTTGCCCTCATCTTATTATTCTCCATCAATTCCCTTCTTGCTCTTCTCTCATATCTATCAAAGTCTTTTCCATCTTCTCAATCAATTCTCTCCAGTGCTCTGAGAGGACCCGTATATATGTAGTAGTTCTTTGGCAAAGCAATGCAAGGCTTGAAGCTTTCAGGGTCACAGAGAGAGGTGATAAGTGTCCATTCATAAAGCAATGAATTTCAGCTTCTAATTACAACCCAAAAAGGGGCAGTGACTAAAAGGAGAGTTCTCTGGTCGGGTCAACTAAAGGCTAAGACCAATTAGGGAATTTATGTGCTCAAACTATAATCTTCAAATGGCTAGGTAGAATGTTAGGTGTAAATAAGTCACAAAGAAAGTAAACTGTCCTTGGCACAGCTTTTCCCACTCCTCCTGGCTGCAGCTGCCTTCTGGTAGGGAGGGGGGACATATGCTAGGTGGCTAAACACCCTATGTTAGAGCATGTAGCATTTGGTTAGTAAAAGCACTTTCCCTCAGAGTAATTGCTGAGGAGAAAAATCTAGGAGTAGTACCTGGCTGAGGAGGAATTAAAACGTAATTTACACAAGAAAGTATCCCCTGCCTGACCTTGTAGGCAATCTACTTGGGCCAGTGGGAGTAACTGCCTTAACTCAGTAACTAGGAAATGGCTAAAATGTGAGCAGTAAATCTCTTAAGTTAGGGTCTTGTGTAAATAACCTGGGGTGAAGGTAAGGGGTTGAGGATTAATTGCTAGTGGTCATTTTCTCTTATCTGTAAGATGAGCTAATGTTTATTTCTCTCCATTTGTCCTTGGAAAAGGGTATCTTTGCTAAAATACTTTTGTCCAGAGAATGGCCCTGGCCAGACTTATGTTAATGAAAATTAAACACAGCTGGGGACAGTTATCCAATTACCCCAAATGTATAGGGAAAGTTGTGCCCAATATTGAGATGCAATCGTGAGATTACATGTACACATAATATGGAGATGCACGGTAAATGGGGAGAATCATAGCTGTTATTGCACAAGAAGTTTACAAGAGGCAGCCAATGCATTCAAAAGGCAGTAGTTCCATAACGCCTTGTGTGATGGTTTCCTCTAACAGAAATCTTAGATCTGATAGGTTGGCTTTCTGAATTTTAGTTGCCACTGCTGTATACTTCCATAGATTTTTGCTACTAGCGGCTCTCAATACAAATATAAACAGAAATACTATAATTAAATGGCATCACGCATCAAATGGATTTAATGGAATTCTATAGAATATTCCACCCCTACACCAAAGAATATACATTCTACTCATCAGCACACAGAAGCTGTCATAAAATAGAAGACATACTGCAATACAAAACATATAATAACAAAATAAGAGAGATTGAAATAATTCTATGTGTCCTATCCAAATGAAATCTTCAAACCCAGTTGATATCAAGAAATAATAAATATCATCGCAGAGATTGTGAGACAAAAATAAAGAAAACATTACAAAGACTCAACATGACCAAGAGCTGGTTCTTTGAAAAGATAAATAAGATCAACAGACCCTTGGCCCATCTAACTAAAAGAAAGAAAGTGAAGACCCAATTGAGTATAATCAGAAATGATTAGGGAAACTTTATAACAGGCACCAAAGAGATTCAAAATATATAAGGAAACACTTTAAAATCTGGTACTCCACTAAATTTGAAAATCTAAGAGAAATGGATTAATTTCTAGAGTCAGCCAAACCACAAAAATTAAACTAAGAATAGATCAATAGCCTAAACAGACACATGTCAAATGAGGAAATTGAAATAGTAATACAAAGCATCCTAAATTAAAATGGTAGGATCAGATGTATTCACAGCAAAATTCTACCAGACTTTCAAAGAAGATCTACATACAACCAATTCCAAATCTTCCTTAAACTATTTTTTAAAAAAGTAATAGAAATGGAAGGAACACTTCCAAACTCCTTCTACGAAGCTAGTATCAATCTAATATCTAAACCAAATAAAGACTCAAAAAAGAAAACTACAGGCCAATACCCTTGATGAACATAGATTCAAAAATAGTCAATAAAATACTTCCAAGCAGAATAGACTTATATAAAAAAGATTATCAACTGTAGCCAAATTTGCTTTATCCCTGAGATGCAGGGATGTTTCAATGTATGCAAGTCAATAAATATAATAAATCATATAAATGGACTTAAAGACAAAAGTCATTTATCATTTCAATTGAAGCAGAAAAAGCTTTTAACAAAGTTCAATATAGCTTCATAATAAAGATCCTAGAGTTAATAGGACTAGAGGAAACATATCTCAACATAATACAAGATATGTATGAGAAACTCATAGCTAACCTCATCCTAAATGGAGAAAATCTTGAAGTAATACCATTGCAGTTAGTAATGAGGCAAGTCTGTCTACCATCCCTATTCCTTCTTAATGTTGTGCTTGAAGTACTAGCTGAAACAATAAGGGAAAGAAGGAAATTACAGTGATCCAAATAGGAAAAGAAAAACTCCAGCTACTGCTATGGGCAGATGGCATATTATACATAAGAGATCTAAACCTTCTACCAGAAAACGTTGAGAAAAACATTAAAAATCCATCAACTTGGCAATAAACAGAATCAAACTGAGCAAATAGTTTTTCTATATTTCACCAACAAACATACAGAGAAAGATATCATGGACATAATCTCATTCACAACAGGTTCAAAGAAAATATCTAGGAATAAGCCTAACCAAAGATATGAAGGACCTTCATAATGAAAACTTTAAAATGTTGAAAAAAGATAGATAAAGATACCAGAAAATAGAAAGACATCCATCCTTTTCTTGTGGGTTGGTAAAATTAAAATTATCAAAATGACCATTTTACCAAAAGCCATTTCCAGATTCAATGGAATTCCAATCAAAATCTCCATCTTGTTCTTCACAGAAATAGATAACAAATACTAGCATTCATATGGAACTACAAAAGACCCCAGGTTGCCAAAATAATCCTTGGAAAAAAGAACAGTGCTGGAGGGATTGCAATTCCAGATCTCAAAATATACTTTACAGATTCATAGTAATAAAAAACAGTATTGTACTGGCTTAAAACCAGACATGTATGTCAATGAGGAAAAAAAAAAAAAGATCTAGGCATGAATACGTGTAGCTTTAGCCATTTAATATTACACAAAGATGCTGAAACCCAGAAAGCTTCTTAAACAATTGGTTCTGGGAAAACTTGCTGGCAACATACAAAAGAATGAAATTAGATCTGTAACTATCACCTTGCACAACAACTAACTCCAATCGGATCAAAATCCTAATTATGAAACCTGAAACTCTAAATCTGCTGGAAGCAAACTTAGGCAGTACTCTATATTACGTAGGTATAAGAAAGGACTTTATGAATAAGACTCTATTTACTCGAGAATTAAGGCCAAAAATTGAAAGTGGAGCCTCATTAAACTAAAAAGCTTCTATACAGGTTAAGAAACAATCAATTTGTGAAGTAGCCCACAGAATCTGGGAGAATCTTTGCCAGCTCTACATGTGACATTGGATTAATATCCAGAGTATATAAAGAACAACAACAACAAAAAAATAGTCAAACAAACAAACAAAACCTGGGCGTGAGACCTAGACATAGAGTTCTCAAAAGAAGAAATAAAAAGGCTAATCAATATCTCAAAAAGTGTTCATCATTCCTAGAAATTATGTAATCATAACAAATCAAAATAACTTTGAAATTTTATCTTAGTCCAGTTAGAATGGCAAAGACTAACAAAAAAAGCAACAGCAAATGCAGAGTTAATTGTTTATAATCTAGAATTCCATGCAGTCCTGAAATCCTTTTCAGTAAAAGTAGGGTATTTCTTTTCAAATGCAACCAATGAACCAATACTAATTAAATCAATACTTCTTAAAGTACTTCACAAATATCACATTCATCAGAATTTTACCATGCTTGTTAATACAAAGCTTAGAAAATCTCTCAATACAAAGATTAGAAATTCTCAATAAAAAAGTGTAGCAGCTCTCAACCAGTTAAGTTCAGAAGGTACCGTATTCTTTTTTTATTAAAAGATTTGCTATTTATTTTACATACCAACCGCAGAACCCCCTCTCCTCCCTCCTCCCGCCCTCCCCAGTCTTTCCCCTCAACCCATCCCCCACCATTCCCATCTCCTCCAAAGCAAGGTCTCCCATGGAAAGTCCCCAGAGCCTGGTACATTCAGTTGAGGCAGGTCCAAGACCCTCCTCCCTAGGCCAAGGCTTCACCTGGTGTCCCACCATAGGCATTGGGCTCCAAAAAACCAGCTCATGCACCAGGGATGGATCCTGATCCCATTGCCTGGGGGCCCCCTAAACAGTTCAAACTAAACCACTGTCTCGAGTATCCAGAGGGCCCAGTCCAGCACCATGAGAGCTCCACTGCTGTTGGTTCACAGTTCATTCGTTTCCTCAAGTTTAGTTGTCTGTCTCAGTACATTTTCCCATCATGATCTCATTGTCCCTTGCTAATAGAATGCCCCCTTTCTCCTATGGATTGAACTCCTGGAGCTCCGCCTAGTGCCTGGCTGTGGATCTCCCCATCTGCCTCCATCAGTCTCTGGCTGCAGGCTCTATGATGACAGAGTATTCATCCATGTGAATACTCACTGGAATATGCCAGTTCAGGCTCCCTCTCGATTATTTCCAGTAGTCTAAGGTGGGGTCATCCTTGTGGATTCCTGGGAACCTCCCTAGCATTCTGTTTATCCCTTTTCCCATGATGTCTTCATTTATCATGGTATCTCTTTCCTTGCTCTCTTTCTGTGTCCCTGTTCCAACTCAAACCTCCCATTCCCCTGTGCTCTCATCCTCCATTTTTGCTCTCCATTTCCCCTGCCCTCATCCCCAGTCTGTCCATGTAGATCTCATCCAGTTCTCCCTCGCTGGGCAATCTATGCATCCTTCCTAGAGTCCTCCGTGGTGCTGTGGGTTGCAGTCTGGTTATCCTTTGCTTTACATCTAGTATAAACTTATGAGTGAGTACATACTATGTTTGTCCTTCTGGGTCTGGGTTACCTCACGCAGGATGATATTTTCTAGTTCCATCCATTTGCCTGCAAATTTCATAATGTCACTGTTTTTCTCTGCTGAGTAGTACTCCATTGTGTATATGAAAGGTACCTTATTCTTAACATGAATGCTCCCTAATCTTGGGAGAACCTGTTAAATTAAAGGTATTTTAATTTGAAAGAAAGGAGGCTGGGGTGCTTTTTGTTTTAAATTTATTTATTTTTTATTTTGTGTATATGGATGTTTTCCTTGCATATATATCTGTTCACCATGATCACACAGTGCCTGAGCAGGCTAAGAGAGGGTGAATGGTACTCTGAAACTGGAGTTATAGATCTTTGTGAGCCACCAAGTGGGTGGCTGGGTCTGCTGAAAGAAGAGCTGGTGCTCTTAACCACTGAACTACCTCTCCAGTTCCAAGAGACTTAGGTGCCTTTTTCCAAGCTAAAATTTGAGACTGGCTGCTTTACCGAAGAGAAAAGCTCTTGTGCTAGGGTTCAGGCATTAACTACAGCAGTGTTTCCCATGCCTCCCAATAGAACTACCAAATGCATTTATGGAGATTCCCAGGTCCACTTCACACAGATTTGGATCTAGTAGGACTAGGATGGGGCCAAGGTGATTCTCTGGTTAGTAGAAAAAAATGTGATAAGCATGAAGCTTCAGGATAAAATTCTATTAAACTACATAGGACAAAGATCACATTATAAAAAACCTTATTCACTCCTATTTTTCCTTTGATTTAATGACATTTTCTTTTTTAATGCAGCTTTGCTTCTTTCCTCTTCTATTTATATCTCTGATAAGTATATCTTTAAGACTCAGCTGTATGAACCCTGAGTGCAAAGGAAGGCAGTTTCATTTCATGCTTCCTCAGTTACCTATCTACCTACTAGTGTGAGTAATCTCCCAGGAGCTCATTAGATCTCTAGGGGTTGAGACTAATCTTGTCAGCCCAGTGCCAATCTAGGCCTCTTTCCTAGAGATTATTCAATAAACACATATTCAATAATAACTGAGTTAATAGCTTTCTCAGGTGTTTTCTAGGAATTTATATAAAACTGAGCCATAGCTTGCAACTCTTTTCTACTCCTGCAATAGATTTTTCGCTTTGCTCTAAACAAAGCACCAAGGATTTTGTGCAAGACTCTGTAACAGCTATTGATTTTTTCCCTAATGTCTCCTCTGCTCTCCAATTGGAACAGAAAAGATGGAGCTCAGTAATGTGGGCTGATGAATGGAGATCAGAGCTGCACTTAAGAGATTGTCCCTTTTAATTTTTCGGCACTGACATGAAGCTGCTTATCACACCTACTCTAACATTTTACTATTAGAGTGAACAGCTTAAAGCAAATCCATTTATTCTGGTTTCTTACATTTTCAAAAAAAAATCAATAAGTATCCCCTCTCATTTTTATCAGTTTGACACATTGAAGTTTGAAATTGAGGAACAGATATAAGATTTAAAAAAATAATTAAACTATGTCAAGCAACTTGTAAAGTAATACAAAAACAATGTTTCTTAAAGAATCGGATTTAACTCTGATCTCTTTAAAGTAGAAACCATGGCTGAGGATAGGAAATAAAAAAGCAATTCAGAAAGTAACACAGAAAAGTTTGACAGATAGGGAATAAAGGCAGACAATGAGGTTTATGTGCTACTAAACATACGAGAGAATCCAGATTCCTATATGTAATGACTGCGTGACATTGACCAGCTGAGCAATTTTAACAGATAAATGACACTACTTTAATTAAATGGAAGTAATATCCGATAAATACTCAGAAAAGCAATGGTATAGGAGAGGTCATGAACTGAATACTTGCCCATTTGTATAGAAAATATAGCTGATATTAGTCATTAGCATTGATATGTTCTGAACAAAATGAGCAAATGTTCATCTTAGTTGAGACTTGTCTGACTGTTAAAGTTTTGCATTAAACAAAGAAAAAAAGAAAAAGAAAGCAAACACAGTTATTACATAAAATATTTCTAAATAGGATCTTTGTTAACTCATTTTGAATTTGTATTTTATCTCCATTTATCTCATTATTGTGCCTTGCAGAAAGTAGGTTGACATGTCAATAAAATTCGAATGTCTATAAAGCAGAATTTTTGTACAGCCCTTCATGAATTTATTAAGCAATACTCAAGCGGACAGTATATTCTTGGCAGCTCTATCCTTTCTACACACACACACACAAGGCCAAGTATGGAGGTGCACATCTTTAATTTCAGTACTCCAGGGATAGAAGCCAACCTGATCTACATAATGATATCCAGGCCAACCAGGCTATATAGTGAGATCCTGTCTCAAAAAACAAAAACAGTCATTGATGTGTTAAAGTATACAATATCTTTACACCTAAATTTGGTAGGGAAAAAAAAAAGAAAATCTCGGTCAATGGCCAAATTGAGTTTGATAACAGTCTATATTAGTAGTTGGGGACAATAAACCGACAAATGGATTGTTCAGAAACACACAAAAAATTTGGCTTTCGTCTAGTAATTTATTCTTGAACATATCATTCCTCCTGAATTTAAGCAAGATGCTTCTGAAATGAGAGACTTAAAGGAATAAAGAGAAGGAAGGGGCAAGTTTATGGCTTGTTTTGAGAAGAGGTGTTCTATGCTCTGTAACTTTTCTTGAAGAAGAGGAATTTTGTTTTCTGTAACTTGCTTTGGATGTGACAAAAGCATGGTAAACAGTACCCAATAGTCAAAGAAATGTTTTTCTTCTGAAGTAGTTTCCTTTATTTCAAAGAGCTAAATACTTAAGTTCAAAGACCAAGATGAATAACTTTGGTGTGTCATTTTCTAAGCTCCCAAACAATAGACGCTTCAAAGACTTCATACAAATCCATAATTCATAGCTTAAAATCAAATGGATGCTCAGTAATAGTTTCCCTTCAGTAACTGTGATAATACTTCCTATTTATACATAACATAATAATTATGTTCAAGAGGGAATAAGTCATCTAGAAAGAATATTCTTATTTTACATGTAGGTCATTGTCACTCTGAATATGTTAGGTACAAATATGATATGAATGCATATACCAATAAGAGAAAAAATTCTGCTTGTTATTTAAACTGAAGTTTTCCAGAAATTAGAAGAATAAGAAGTTACCACATTTGTGTCTTTAATGTCAGTACTAATTTACATAAAATACTGACATCATTTGGTGTAGATATATCTCATTTCCAGGGTTTCATTTTTTTATTTGATAATGAAGCAATATCCACTGTCTCCAGTGCATGTTAAGAGGGAAATTTTGAGCATGTCCTTGATAAGGATAGTGACAAATGGAGGAAGGCAGGAAATTTTCAGTTAAGTTCCTATCTGATGCTAGACTTTGTTAAAATAAGTTTTAGCCCATTAAAACTTTATAATGACAAGCCCAGATATTAGGAACTAAAAATAAAATCAGCAATTTCACTTACATTCTCCATGAATAAATAGGAAAAGGTTTTAAATATTTTAATGGCTTCATTTCCATGGAAAATTCTTAAGAATTCTAACCAACCCTTGAATCACAAACCAGAATATAGGCTGCCATGTTGCTTTATGTTACTGTCATGCTGCAGTTTGAGAGTATCTTTCAAGTGTTTGTATCCTAAAAGCTTAGTTCCCACTGTAGCATGATTAAGAGGTAATAAGAACTTTTAAGAGTTGGAGCCTAGTGACAAGTTAGGGAATGTTGTCCTCTGAAGTTTATTTATTCAGTCCTCAAAGGACCTCACCTCCAAATAGTCTCCAAAAGAATGAGTAGTTATGAAGAATTATCTTAACTCTCTGGCTTCCTGTCTTGCCGTATGATCTGTCTCACTTGTGCCCTTTCCATGGTGTCATCCACCATGATTTGACATAGCCAGAAAGGCATTAATGAGCACTAGCACCATACTGTTTTGAATTTCACTCTCCAAAATTGTGAGCAAAATAATTTTTTCCTTTGTACATTACTCAGTTTCAGATATTGGTTTTAATAATAGAAGCTAGTGTATAGTAAAAGATAGTTTGGTTTTCCAACTGTGCATAGGTTGCATGCATTATCAAGGTAGACCACTGTTTTGGATGTGGGAAATGACCTCCTAGTAACATGGAAAACATTATATACAAAGTGATTATGAAATAAAATTGATAATTTATATATGCATCATTCCCATCTTGAATACCACTTGTGCAAATGTGCAAAAATTTTCAGGAAGTTAGGTGTTCTATATACTTCTATTTACTAGTGCTTTCTTTTCAAACAAATATAAACTCCAGCTTCACTCCCCTTAGAAAACAAACAGGCATCTAGCTCTTGGCTACATTGTGATCCTGGATGCTGGATGCTAGACTGCAGACCAAGTCAGAGTTCTCCAGAGAACTGTGTTGGACTGTGCCTCACCTCTCCTGGATCCCGTAACTGACCCCTTTGCTTGCTGTGAGTTGATTCAAAATAAACCTCTTTTAACTATCAGATTAAAAAAAAAGAAAA
>LZPO01017313.1:584451-597125 GCA_001675575.1 Neotoma lepida
TGAGGTGTTCAGGCTACGGCCCCAGTGTTGGTCCCAGTGATGGCCCGTCCAATGGCTGCTACTGTGGTCCTGGGGGAGGCGACATCCCGGTGTACGTACCTCTGCCTTTATACCCGCCTCTTCACTCCGAGCCTCTGCAGCCTCCAGTTTCCTGGCGAGGGAGCAGGGCCGCCCCAGCCGAGACCACCTAGCCTGGAGAAGGCACAGGTGGCGATGCCTACTATCCCTTTGGAGGTGCTTGGACAGAACCGAGTAGAGCCCGAGGTGGACACCAGGAACAATCACCATATCCTGCCTATAATTCTAACTACTGGAATTCTGTGAAACCCAGGGCCCCATACCCAAGTGCATATCCTGTGAGACCAGAGTTACAAGGCCAGAGTTTGAATTCTTATACAAATGGAGCATATGGTCTACCATACCCTCCTGGTCCTGTACCAAATACTGCCTCATACTCTGGGGCTTATTATGTACCTGGCTATACTCAAAACAATTATTCCAAGGAGGTTCCAAGCACTTACCATTCACCTGGTAACAGCCCAACCCCAGTCTCTTGAGTCTCTTGTTGGATATAATCCCAGCAGGACTATCAAACAGAACCACCTCCTCTCAGGGGTCAGGTTTCTGGATATTCTGCTTCACAGAACCCTGCAATGACCTTGCCCCATCATCCTTATGGAGATGGTAACTGCACTGTGCCACAGTCAGGAATGACTGTACAACCACAAGATGATGCATGGGCTTCTGGTGCTTATGAGATGGGGGACTGTTACCCCTGGCCTTCAGCTACACCCTCAGTCCCGCCTGGGAATCTCTACATGATGGAAAGTGCTTCAGCCTATCCTGGCAACAGTTCTCCTCAGCCCCCTCCTTCACTGCCACCCCTACAACCTAAGGATTCCTCATATTCCTATAACCAGTCAGGTCAAGGCATGAACCGGCAGAGCTTTCCTTGCAGTGTCCATCAGTATGAATCTTCTTTGGGAACAATGAACAACGATAATTCAGATCTTTTGGATTCTCAAGTCCAATATAGTGCTGAGCCTCAGCTGTATGGTAATGCCACCAGTCACCATCCCAGCAATCCAGTTCAGAGTAATAATCTCCCTGAAGAGTGTTTCTCTTCAGATGAAGGCATGCCTCCAAGTATTAAAAAAACATACATGTGCTGGAGAAGGCCCAGTATCTTGAGCAAGAAGTAGAAGAGTTTGTAGGGAAAAAGACAGACAAAGCATACTGGTTTCTGGAAGAAATGCTGATGAAGAACTTTTAGAACTGGATTCTGTTGAAACTGGGGGCCAGGACTCTGTCCATCAGGCCAGAAAAGAGGCTGTCTGTAAGATGCAGGCCATACTGGAGAAACTAGAGGAAAAAGGGATTATGAAATAATTTGGAATGAAGGGTAAGCCTGTTACTAATGTGGCCAAAGAACTCTTGAATTTGGTTAATTACCATCTTTTGAAATGTCTGTTGTGACAAGAAGCAACATATTCCAATTTCTGACATAAAACTTGAAATGAAAAAAAAATTGAAAAGCTGGCAGAGGAATGGAAGAACATGTTACTGGATTCTTTTCAGTTTTCAGATGACTGAAAATGTAGGAAACTGGAATCATCAGTATTGTCAAGTAGACCCACTCCTAAAGAGATTCATGTACGTCTCTAGGCTGCTCCTTATCAGCAGGATGGAAATAGACTTTATGTAACAGGTTATCAAAGCATAATCTGAGACAAACAGGCTGTTTTGTAAGCATCTAGACTGCCACATTTTTGTGCATTGTAACTGCATATACTTCAAATATAAATTATAGCTTAGACTCTTGGACCTCTCTTTTGTTCACAAATGTAATATTATTCTACTTCTTGGTACATTTTGTAGTAATATGTTTAATATAATCAAATACTGGCAGCCAGATAGATGGGCAGTTCTGAACGAAGTTATACCCTTTCACCACTTGAATATATTGTAGTGTGTAGTGGGCTCCTGAAGTCAATCATTTATCTCCTTTTTGTGTAGCATGTTATGTTAGAGTTCTTCCCACTTCTGCTTCTCCTAGTAACCGGGAAGGTGAGTTTGGAAATTACATTAACATAAGAATGACAATGTTTGTGGACATTTTACTTCTTTGCTTTGCTTGGATAAAGATCCACTTTTGAAATTGCTTTTTTAAGAAAAATATCTTTGGCTAGTGCTTCTTCTATAGAGAGCCTTAAGATAGAAACATGAATACTAAATGCCACAGTTAGTATAAATAGTAACTGCAAAAAGCAACAAATACGATTATTTAATAATACCGTTCTCCATTTAATAGTTTCTGTGGGACAGATTTGAGCTTAGTTTATTGTTGATAGAAGGAAAAGGAGATTTATGTTCAAGGAATGAGTCAGCCGTAGCTAAAGTAGGCAATTCATTGTTTTTTATTTAAATTTGGTCTTTATTTCACAGAATAAATTACATAGAATTGCCTGTTTCATAAGAAAAGTGTTATTTATTATTAATAACAGTTGATTTGTTAAATCAAGTTTGAGAAAGGGGTCTTTCTTGGTTATCCATATATGTTATTATACAGAGACAGGTAAGAAATTTACTTTTTAAATCTAAAACTAGATCTAGCATACAGTATCTGCTTTTGCAACAAAAGCAGTTTTTTAATAAAATATCAAAATGATACTTGTTTTCTAGACTATTAGGCCTGTATATTTGTAATACTAAACCTACAGCCATCCCTTCTACTCACATAGAACCAAACCAATGCCAACATATAATGAGTAGAAATATAGTAAAGATAGTATATGGAGGCTGGGGATGTGGCTAAGTTAGTAAAGTGTTTGCCTGGTATCCATGAAGTCCTGGGTTAAATCCCCAGTATTGCATAAACCAGGCATAGCGGTACATATCTGTCTCAGCATTTGGGAGGTTGAGGCAAGAAGATTGTAAGTTTAAGATCATCCTCAGCTACATAATGAATTCAAGGCCACCTTGAGCCACATGGGATCCTGTCTCAAAAAACTAAAAGGATAAGTGATTCAAGATGTGATAAAATTATACGTGAGTCTTGTTTTTAAAAGATTTTATTTGGTTGGGTTTGATGGTATACATTTTTAATCCAGGCAGAGGCAGGCAGATCTCTTGAGTTCAAGGTCAACCTGGTCTACAGAGAGTTCCTGACCAGCCAGATCTACATAGTGACACACACACACACACACACACACACACACACACACACACACACTATCTATCTATCTATCTATCTATCTATCTATCTATCTATCTATCTATCTATCTGTCTACAAACCTACCCACCTACCTACCTATCTACCTACCTACCTATCGGATGTGTGTGTGTGCATGTGTGTGTTTTTTATCTACAAATTTTATTTTTGAAAGAGAATTTTATGCCAGGTTGGCCTTAAACTTTGTGTGTAGCCTAGGACAACCTAAAAGTTCTGATCCTCCTGTTTCACCTTCTATTACAGGGGTGTGCTTGATTTCTGTGGTGCTGAGAATCAAACTCAGGGCTGTGTATGCTGGCAAGCACTGTACTGAGCTACAGCTGTACCCCTGATTCTCTTATTTTTGGCCTAATATAGAAATGTATTTAAAGGGTTTCTAAGATGGACATGGTGGCATGCACATGTATCCCAAGCATTCAGAAGCAGGCAGATGGATCTCTGATTTTGAGGCCATTTTGGTCTACATAGTGAGTGACAGGCTAGCCAGTAGTGAGACCTAACCACCCTTCAAAGAAAAATTTTCTATAAACATATGACAATTATACTTAAAGTAAAGAGAAACCTTAAAGCTGTGTTGCCAGAGAGACAGCAACAGATTCAGAAGAACAAACATTTTTGCTTAACTGTGCTGCCCAAGATGCTAATTTCTGCACATTCTTCATTTTTACATATTGTACACGTTATGCACAAATGTACATACATGTGTATATATCTTAAGTTATTTTTTGAACTATTAACATGATTTTAAACTTACAGAAGAGTAGTAAAAATAGTAGGGTTCCTGTGTACCCTCCATCTACCCCCTTGTTTTGACATCTTCCCTAACTAAAACATTTGTCAAAATTAAGAGTTAATCTTTTATAGTGCTCTTAATATTAGCTAAAGTAGCAAGCTAAAAGTAGGTATTTTATTTTTCTTTTTATTAGCATCCTCTTAACCATTTCAGATCCCATTTTGCATTTAGTTGTTCTGTCTCAGTAGTCTTTCACTCTGTGACACTGTATCATAAGGGTAGCTGGTGCTGTCATGTATTTCCAGTGTGGTTCACTTTGTGCACTCTGCTGAGGTGGTGTCTGCTAGGCTTCTCTACTGTGAGCTTACCTGCTTTCCTTTGTAATTACTGAGTATTTGTTAGAGATACTTGGAGACTATGCAAATGTTCTGTTTCTGCTTAGAGTTTGCCTCTCCTATCATCTGCTAGATCTTGCTTGTGGCATTTACTACTGTGGTGTTCAAATGGTGATTTTTCTATTTCTTTCATTTCTTCTATATATAATAATTGGAATTCTTCTGGAAGGAAGAACTGTGGCTTCTGGATTTATATTTTTAATTACAACAAGATATTCAGGATAGGTATGAACTCAGAACTTAAAGATATAAATTTTGTTAATTGATTCCAAATGGCCAGTATCAAAGAAAAAAGCAATGTTGGTGGCCTGCCTTTGAAAATATAATGAATTTAAGAATGAAAACAGTATTTATGATTTGCAAAATTTGTCTTGCTTTTCACTTAAAATTGATTTGAAACCAAAACAATTTTCTTTTGAAATTTTACATCTGGACTTTTTTAAGGTGTCTAAATTTATATTACTTTGGGGATCATTTTTGTCAAATCTTGAATAAAGTTACCTACACCTGGCATGATAAAAAAAAGAAAAGAAAAGAAAATTGAAGACTGTAAGACCTTAGGTACTCATATCAGCTTGAATCTGACTTTCTGTGTTGTAATTCTGAACAGATCAAATAAAAAACCTTGGGCAATTTGTGACTAAGTTTCTCTTAAAGGTTGACATATATTTCACTGACTTATTGTGAGAAGCATATGAAAAGGGATGATAAAAAAGCTATTTATATGAGGCAAAATACCATAAAATACTCACAAACTTATTTTAAATTTTATTATAAAACAAGGTGATTTTATTATTTTTTATTATAAATCAAGATACATAGCTAATAAGCCTTTTGGGAAAAAGTAATATTTACTACAAATGACAATATTTTGTAATCACAATATTACCATATCTTTTCCTTAAAGATAAACTGATCAGTTTTCTGCTGGAGGCCTTGCTCCAGATGAGTTGGATGACCTCGGATGGATGTGTAAAGTCAGCTCCAATCTTTATTTATATAGTTTCAATGGTTTGCATGAACAGTTTTACAACCAGTTTTTACTTCCTAAGTTTCTAAAAAAAAAAAGTTTCAATAATTACCAGTTTGTTTCTTGCCTCTTTCCCCTTCTGTTTCCCAATTCTCCCACGGGGAGCCATTATTTTTTTTTTAACCTATATCTCTGTCATGAGAAGCATAAGCAATTTTTAAGCTACAAAGGAACTTTTCTATAGGCACACCTATAGGTAGAACAGTATGTCCAGCTGGCAGCACATGTAGTTACAGTATGAGAGATAGTTTTGTCTCTTGTGGTTAATATTTACATTTGGTAGGGTCTGGGTTCTCATAATCAGCTCACCAGCCAAAGCTGGATCAATCCATTCTTCATTTTGTATTTTTATATCCCCTCTAGGAACACACCAGATTTTTCTATTTATCCGAAATGGCAACATAACCTGGAGACTTAATAGTTGGCATTGCTTGTCCTTTGTCCTTATGTCTTCTATCACTCTTAACTTCTTTCGGTATTGGCACAGTTATGAGAAATGAGAGAACAGTGGGTTTCTGTGATTTTGCTTCATTACCTGTTCCTAGAATGTTCCCATAACTCCTGATACCATCTATTTAATAGCACTTCTTTCAAGCTCTTACTGTTAAAATCATTCTTTTCAGAACAGTTATGCAAATATGTAATATTAAACCTCATGACCTACTGTGACTCCTACAGTACAACAGTATGGCTAACATAGTGAAAGCAAGGAGAGCATGTAACATACATGCTCCTGGGGTCATGCACAGAATTAGGCAGCAAACTGCTAAGAGGTCCTTGCAGAATGGATCAGGGTCTCCAGGGGCTTTGCCACAAGGAGAGGTACTTGTGGTATTCTTAGGCTTTGCACTCCAAGGAAGTTGCATGGCTCCCACAAGTTTTCTCTTTGTATTGTATTTGATCTGTTTGCTAACCTTTAGTTCCCATTTTTCCATACATTTTGCCTGCCACTGGAGAAACATTAACTTAAAGTTTGTGTTGTCATTTGGCATCTTTTTTTGTAGGATTTAGGCTTTCAAAACAAAATTTACTAATCAAAGATACATGACAATTGATATTAGAGTTTACTATGATTGTGTGTCAAAGTATTACTTTATCAAAACAACTTAGGAAGATAATGGAAAATTGGAAGATACATAAAGTTTTTTTCTTTATGATGTTTAAGCTTTCAGTCAAGAAAACATTTAAATCATTTCTAAACATATGTGTCATTTAATTTCTATGGTTATATATACAAGCAAATATATCAGTGGTTAATAATTCTAATCAGAGAATTATTATACAAAATTAATAAATCTGACTTAAAGTGTTCCATCTAAATTATTTTAAAACATGAAGTTACATATTTTCCTCTTCCTAGGAATGTCTTATAAAATTTTTGTGACCATATTGAAATCAGTAAAATAAAAAGTGTGTTTTAGAAGGGGAGAAAGATCATAGTAGGGCAACTGGAGAAATTATTAGAAATGAACTAATTTAGCAAACTCGTAAACAAACATTTCTAGAAATTTCTACCTCCTTTATTTTGCCTCTTAAGTGGCATGCACATTCACAAACAGATTCTAAGCATATTGTCTAGGACAAGTTCACTGGTGTCCTGGCAGTAGCTCAAAAGTCGTATCTGCCACATTATAGAAACTAGCTTTGTTTGTTTTATATTTATGGGCATTTGGTAAAGGATAGGCAGTCTATCTTTGTCTTTGCTCATTTTTGTCCCCCATTACCCCTACTCAGCCTTCATGCATGTAGAAATTACCTTGAGAACTGGCCTTGAGATGACATACACATGAAACAGTGAAGTAAAAGTTTGGAGGCTATCTCAGCAGAAAAATGTGACAGTGTCCAGGATTCTAAGGGAAGACTACAAATGGCCGTGATATCCGAGATGGTGCTGTGCATTTCAGTGCATCCTGACAGAAGACAATAAATCTCATAATCGGTAGTGCTAGATCACCTGGGTAAATTTCTGTCTGTTAGTTCATTTTCCTATGAATTTACCATTTCTTTCCATCATTTTATATCATAATTTGCATTTTAATTTTAGCATTTGATGGTTTTTTGTTATGTATCTAATTTAGTTTTTCATTTTATACATTCCCTCTCCATTATACTTTTGCAATTATACTGTAAAGAAAATTTGTTGCTTTTTACTTGTTTATTAATATGATTTACTCTTATTCAAAGGTGAGGCAGTGGAATATACCAACATATCAAAGAGACTAATTTATTATAATAGTCTGTCAGGTGCTTTGTGAAAACACTTGGAGTTTCTACATATGTATCTATGTGTAGAAGGGGAGCAGTGTGTACATGTACCTTGATCACACAGATTCATTTTCTCTTGAAGTCATGAATGAAGATAAATGAAAGCCAAAGTTTGGACATATACAAAGGGAAGCATAGCTCAGCATTGTAGATTCCTGCTTGGTGGCTTTCTATGAGAAGATGAGAGAGACAACCCATAATTTTATATCACAAAATAGTCAATACCAAATCAAAACAAAAAGATTGACTTTAATTATTTATTTAAATTTCATATATGTCTACTCTGTTTACATCCTTTCCCCGTTTCCCTCTCCTCCTTCCAGCTCCTTCCTGCCCCATCTCTCTTAAATACATGGCCTCTTCTTCTTTAATTACTATTGTTACATATGTAGAGTCCATTTAGTTTTGCTCATATGCACTTATTTTGGGAGCTATTTGGTATTGGACTACCAATTAGGGGTCTCATCCATGGGGAAGAGTCTTTTCACCCTCTCCCTGTAGTCATTAGTTGCCTGTAGTTATTCATCTAGGAATGGAGCCTTGTGATATTTCCTCTATCTGTGTTGTCATTCCAACTGGTGTTGTCATAGGTCAAGTCAAGTTTGGGCAACCATGTTGTTGAGATTTCATGGGTGTAGCTTCCCTGTCAATTATAAAAGACACACATAAGACTGAGGTAGAGATGAAGATACAAATGCTGGTCTGGGACTCTCCACTCTGGCCCCAAAAGAGAAGTCAAAAACCTGCCAGGTGCCTGAAAGACTGAGCAGGACAAAAGATCCATATGCAGGTCTGGGACTCTCTGCCCCAGGACCTGTAGGAGAAGACATAGACTGCCAGACACCACTGGGCACAGGCTCTATTATGATGAGAAAATATATGGTGGGGAGAGAGAGAGAGAGAGAGAGAGAGAGAGAGAGAGAGAGAGAGAGAGAGAGAGAGAGAGAGAGAGAGAATGGTTCATGTCCTTTGGAGAGAGGCAGATCTGAAAAGGTGAAGGCAGTGAGAGGCAGATCTGAAAAGGTGAAGGCAGTGAGGAGTGGGCTGGTATAAGTGTCTTTCTTGCCACCTAGGACCATGGTGATGTCCAGGCCTGAGCTGCTGCCAAGGGCCATGTCTGTGCCTATGGTCCTGCCATTGCTGTGGTCTGTGTTGATATCTGTGGCTCCTGTTACCACCAAAGACCAAGAGGATAGTCCTGCACAGTGTTGAACCTGCCATTCACTGGCTATACCACTAGGGAGAACTGGTCTTACCTCCCACAGGCTGCAGCAGCGAAGAGAGTGGGTCCCTGCACCTTACTAGGGCAACATGACAGAGCTGATTGTGTTGGCTGGGGCTGCTGAGAGCTAGACCTAAGGGTGTGAGAGTGAGAAAGCTGGTCCTATCCCCCTTGTCTAACATGTGGTGGCAAGAGAGAGGGAAAAATGCCCTCTGCCCCTCACCCCTTACCACCTGTGGTAGGCAGGAGAACTGATCCAGCACCTCACCAACTTCTGCACTAGGGAAAGCAGGCCCTGCACCTCACCTGGGCAACACAGTAGAGTTGACTCTGCTGGTGCTGGCACAGGTTGAGCCGCCCCAAGACCTAGCTCCATTAGTCATATGTCATGGGGCACTATGGGTGGGAAAGAGATGCTTCCCTTGCCCCCCATCCCTTTCCACCTGCAGCAGGTGAGAGAGTGGGCTCCTGGGTCATGAGAGTAGAAGGGCTGGCCCTGTCCCTCACCAGCTGCAGCACTTGTGAGAACAGGTCCTGCACCTCACCTGGGCACCAAAATTATGCTGATCCAGCCGGCAGGGGCTTGAGTGAGCCTGCTCTGGAGTCATGGGACTAGGAGAGCTGGCCCCACATCCTTCATCATCAGCCATGTGGTGGTAAGGGTGAGAAAAAGATGCCCTCCCCCCTTGCCCCTTGCCACTTGCAGTGGATGAGAGAGCTGACCTTGTGCCTCACCTGGGCAACACAGTAGAGCTTGCCCTACTAGTGGGGGTGAGGGTGAGCCATCCCCAAGGGTGTGAGCATGGGAGCGCTGTCTCCACTACTAGTTTGTCATGTGGCAGCATGGGCAGGAGATGCCTCCCCTTGCCCCTCACTGCCTGCGGCAAGTGAGAGAGCTGACCTCTGGGTCATGAGAGCAGAAGAACTAGCTCTGCCCCTTACTGGCTGCAGCACTCAGATCAGGGCCTGCACCTTGCCTAGGAAGCCTAATAGTGCTGACCCTGCTGGCAGGTATGTGGGTGAGCCTGCCCTGAGGTCCTGAAAGTGAGAGATCTGACCTGACACCTCATCTGCCATGCGGTGGCAAGGGCGATGGAAAGACACCCTCCCCCTCCCGACTTGCCACCTGGGGCAGGCAAGAGAGCTGACCCTGCCCCTCACCAGATGCAGCACTCTGGAGAGTGGGCCCAGTAATTCACCTGGGCAACACAATAGAGCTGACCCTGTTGACTGGGGGTTCGGGTGAGCCGGCCCTGAGAATGTAAGCCCTGCACCTCATCTGTCATATGGTGGCACAGGCAAGGGAGAGAAGTCCCCCTCACCCTGTGGCAGGTGGGAGAGCTAGCCCTGAGGTCACGAGAGCAAGAGGCCTGGCCCTGCCTCTCACCAGCTGCAGCACTCTGCAAAGTGGTCCCTACACCTAGTCTGGGCAGCACGGTAGAACTGGCCGTGGTGGTGGAGATGTGGGTGAGCCAGCCCAGAGGACATGAGAGCAGAACAGGACCCATACCTTGCTGCTTACTACATAGGGTGAGCTAGCCCAGATAGCACTGGAAAGCTGACTCTGCTGCTAAGGATGAGGGAGAGCTGGCAGGCTGACCAATCCAGAAACCACTCAGACCCAGAACCAGGGCTATGAGTTGGCTCAGCCCATCATCCACCCCATCTATGATCTGCTAGAACACATGAAGGGGCAGACCCTGCAGACCCAAAGTTGCAGAATCTCCGTGACTCAGGGCAACAACAGGACATCCAAGAGGAGCCCCAGGGAGGACCCAGAATCTATGGTGTAGCAAAAACCAGAGACCTCGAACCAGACCAATGACTCATTTCAATGAACATTTGCAAGTAATGAAATATAGACTAAAGAAAGGGTATATACTGTGTGATTACTGTCACACACACTAGAGTTTCCATGATGAGATTTTTCATTTCTTTTTTTCTTTTTGTTTCCTTCTCTTTTCTTTTAAGTTTTATTTTCTTTTATCGTAGGGAAGAGGTTCCAAGGGTAGAGAGGGTGGATGGGAAAGGATGGGGAGATGCGTTAGATCTAGGTGCATGATGTGAAACCTACAAAGAATCAATAAAAAAGTTAAATTGGAAAAAATAAATATAGAAGACACTATCTTGCATCAGACATCCTAGTCCTTAGGTTCTTAGAATCTTTTCTGCCCCTTCGTGTCTGATGTTTCCTGAGCCTTAGGTGTAGGGATTGTGTTACAGATGTATTAGCTGGGGCTGGGAGCCCTATAGTCAGTTGCTTCTTGCATTTTGACCAGTTGTAGATTCTTCAATGAGGACCAGCCTTTTGAAAAAAAGTAGAATATTGCAAAGCACATTATGGAGTTTTAAAAACTGCTTTTCAAGCCTACCTTATATTTCCTTGCTAAAGTAATGAAGCTTTTCTATACTTTTCATCTCTATTTTAAAATGTATATCCACTTCACAAAAATCATGCTGTAATTGTCTGTTTTTTTTCTAAAACAATTTGACTTTAATGTGGATAAATCTGTGCAAGCTTTTGTGTGGTCAGTATATATGCCCACCTGAAACTGAAAATGTTGGAGCTAATTAGTCCAGATACCCTGTATATTATTCCCTTAAATGAACTGAACATTACTTAGTTTCTAATACTTCTCATAAAAAATAAAAATAAAAACACAATGCACCTTTAATCTCCACCCTCTGGAGGCAGAAGCAGACAGATCTCTGTGAGTTCAAAGACAGCCTGGTCTACATGGTGAGTTCCAGACCAAGTAGCGATGCATAATGAGACCCTAAATTCTAGGCCAGTTAGGGCTTCATAGTGAAACGTGGCTAGACAGTAAATCTTAAATGACCTATAGGACTCATATGAACTATATAGGTTTCCTTCAGAAGACTAGTATTATTGGTTTCCATTTATACCCTTGGTTCACTAAGAAAGAAAATAAATGGACAAGAAAGATGGCTAAGTGGTTAAGGTGATTGTTGATCTTCCAGAGGACATGAGTTCAGCACCCACATGGTGGCTCACAACCATCCATAATTCCAGTTCCAAGTGATCTAAGAGCATCTTCTTTCTTCCATGGACATGGTGAACATGCATACATGCACGTGAAACATTCATGCATTTAAATGAAAATAAATACATATTTTTAAAATGAGATGAAAACACATTTTTCGTATGATATAAATTATTTTAAGATAATTTGAAAAGCCTGACAGGAAATGTGCTCTTAGCCAGATAGTTTTCTCATATTTTTTCCCTCAAAATGAGGAACAAAATCATTTAAGACTCTTTTCATGGCCAAGCATATTCAAAGATTTTGTTGCTGCATAATTTTCTCCAAGGCAATTGTCCTTGTAAAAGTATTTCTCTCAGTGTCAAAAGAATTTACTGATTTTCATTTGGTCCTTTAAGATTAAAAAACTAGTAGATATAAAAGAACATAGAAAGTCTGATTAGTTGTTTCATGTCATTTGAAATGTTTTGAGCTTTCTGTAAGAGGTAAATACCCAGAAATGAGTAATGTGAATTGGCTTCCTCAAAGTTCCTTGGAGCTCCTTGTTTCTTTAATATCTGTACTTAAGAGATGGGACAACTAAATTAGTACTAGCTCAGTCTTTCATGTAATGATAAGTTGTAATTAAGGGAGCTGTGTAAAAAAATCATTACAAAATGGAAAAGGAAAAGCTTTGGGAGGAGTAGGATTTTGCTACTTCTTCCTCTTTCTTGCCTGAAATGCTAATAAAGACTAACTGGGTGAAGCCATGATTTCCTGAGGACAGCTTACTGCAGGGTGTCTTCTGACCT
>LZPO01017313.1:620678-633115 GCA_001675575.1 Neotoma lepida
ATTTTGTAAAAGGGGAAAAGCTCTGATATGGCATTATGAGATAAGGAACCTACAAAAATGCCCTTGAATTCATTCTCTGTTGGCTATCTACTGCTGAGCATGCAGCCTACCCTTAAGAGAAGTTGGTTTCCCCAGTGAGACTCCCTTGGAGAAGAGCAAATTTTCTTTTGCAAGTGGTCATCAATTGGAGATAGCTTCTGGGTTAGGAATAGGGGCATGTGTCCACTTCTCCTTTCAGCTCTGAGACCCCATGTGTTGCAGACCTGTGTAGGTCCTGTGCATGCTGCACATTTTCTGTGAGTTCACATGTACCTTGTTTTTGTTAATTTAGAGAGCCTTGTTCTCCTGGTGCCCTCCATCTCCTCTGTCTCTTCCACTCTTTCTGCCTCACTTCTTTAGGGTTCCATGAACCATGAGGGAAGGAATTTGATGGAGACATTCTATTTAGGGCTGAGTGTTCCAAGATCTCTCAGTCTCTGTATAATATAGCAGTGGGTCTCTGTATTTGTGTTCATTCATTGCAGGAGGAAGTTTCTGTGATGATGGCTGAAGAAGGCACTAATCTATGAGTATAACAAATTGTCACTAGGCATCATTTTATTGCTCATGTTTCTATTTAGAACACTAATATATGGTTTTTACCCTAGGTCTCTGGGCTATCTATCTAGTTTAGGGTTCTTGGTTACTCAAGCAGGGTTGGGTATAGTTTCCATCTTGTAGAATGAGCCTTAAATCAAATCAGATATTGGTTGGTTGGTCTGGCAAGCTTTGTGCAGGCAGGACATTATTGTAGACCTAAGAATTTGGGGCTAGGTTGGTGTTCAAATTTCTCCTTTGGTAATATATAGAGTACCTTCTTGTACCAAATGCTAGACATAGGGGTGAAGGCTCTATGTAGGCAACAGCTCGACTTTTCCATGTTTAATGGGCTACATAGGTGTTGGCTTCAACAATTTGGTCTTGCTATCAGTTTTTGGAGAGCAACCTATAGTCTTGACAATAGCTTGGGTTGTTTGGGGTTCCCGTGGGATCCCTTTGACCAAAAAAACTCAATTAGATGTAACCCAATATCAGTTCTGGAAGTTTCATTTGGTGACAAGAAATGTCCAGTTGGGTTTTCATATCCCCAAATATTTGGGAATTTCATTTAGATTGCCTTCATATATGTGCATATGTGCAAAGAAGGGAACCCTTTGTTCCCTTCTTCCCTCCCCTCCCCCATTTGATCCTCCAATATGAGCCCCCATTCCATCCATAATTATATACTCTATTTCTCTTTCTTATTGGAGATCTATATGCCACCCTCAGTACCTTACTCTATACCTAGTCTCTGTTGTTCTATGGATTGTAGACTGGTTATTATTGCCTTAACAGGTAATATCCAAATATAAGCAAATACATAACATATTTGTCTTTCTGTGTCTGTGTTACTTCATTCAGTATGATTTTTTTCTAGTTCCATCCATTTGCCTGCAAATTTCTTGTTGTTATTTTTTTAACAGCTGAGTAATATGCCATTGTGTAAATATACAACTTTTTCTTTATTCATTCATCTGTGGGGAAAATATAGACTGTTTC
The DNA here is from genome assembly GCA_001675575.1 of Neotoma lepida. Taxonomy (NCBI): domain Eukaryota; kingdom Metazoa; phylum Chordata; class Mammalia; order Rodentia; family Cricetidae; genus Neotoma; species Neotoma lepida. The sequence continues at coordinate 622,257 of LZPO01017313.1, forward strand.
CAATTTGTCATTAATATAAACAGAGCGTGAATTAACAGAGTTGAGCAAGTGTCTCTGTGGTAGGATGAAGCATTGTTTGGGTATATGCCCAAGAGTGATATAGCTGGATTTGAGGTAGATTGATTTCCATCTTTCTGAGGAACTGCCATATTGATTTCCATAGTGGCTGTACAAGTTTGCACTCCTACCAGCAATGGATGAGTGTTCCACTTATTCCACATCCTCACCAGTATGAACTGTCACTTTTGTTATTGAACTTACCCATTTTTATAAAAAGAAATCTCAAAGTCTTTTTGATTTGCATTTCCCTGATGGGTAAGGATGTTGCACATTTCTTTAGGTGTTAGTCATTTGAGTTTCTCATTTTGAGAATTTTCTGTTTAATATGTACCCAGTATTTAATTGGGTTATTTGTTTTCTTGATATCTACTTTCATGAACATTCTTTCTATATTTTAAATAGTAAGTCTCTTTCAGATGTGTAGTTTGTAAAAAATCTTGTCCTATCTGGAGGCTGGCACTTTGTTGGAATGACTGTATACTTTTCCACGCAGAAGCTTTTCAATTTTATGAGGCCCTATTTATTAATTGTTGATCTTATTGCCTGTGCTAACAGTATTCCGTTCGGAAAGCCTGTTTTTGTGCCAATGAGTTCAAGGCTATTCACCAGTTCCTCTTCTATCAGGTTCAGTGTATCTGGTTTTATGTTGAGGTCTCTGATCCATTTTGAGTAGAGTTTTGTACAAGGTGATAAGTATGGATCTATATGGATTCTTTTACATGCAATATCCAGTTTGATAAGCACTATTTGTTGAAGATGCTGTATTTTTTACATTGTGTATTTCTGGCTCCTTATCAAAATTCAGGTATCTGTATGTAAGTGGATTTATGTCTGGGTTTTCAAATTGATGTCATTGATCAATGTGTCTGTTTTTGTGCCAATGCCATGCTGTTTTTATTGCTATAGCTCTGTAGCACACGTTGAAATCAGAGATAATGTGAAGTTCTCCAGTTGTTTTATTGTTCAGCATTGTTTTAGCCATCCCATTTGTTGTTGTTGTTGTTGTTGTGTGTGTGTGTGTTTCCATATGAAGCTGAAATTTGTCATTTCAAGATATCTGAAGAATTGTGTTGAAATTTTGGTGGGGATTGAATTGAATCTATAGATTGTTTTTGGTAGGATGGCTAGTTTTACCATGTTAATTCTGCTGGTCCATGAGCTTGGGAGATCTTTCCATTTTCTAATATCTTCTTCAATTTCTTTCTTCAAAGACTTGACGTTTTTAATCATAAAAGTCTTTCACTTGCTTGGTTAGAGTTACTCCAATATATTTTAAGTTATTGAGGCTATTATGAAAGATGTTGATTCCCTGATTGCTTTCTCTTGCTGTAAATTGTCTTTATTATGTTTTGGTGTGTCCCTGTTTTCCTAATCTCTCTAGGACTTTTATCATGGATTTTGTCAAAATAGTTTTCAGTATTTAATGAGATGATAATGTGTTTTTTGTATTTCACTTTTTTTCTAAGGCTTTTGTTTGATGTACTAGGTTTTTCATTCCCAATTACATTGCAATTTGGGTTTTTTTCAGACTATTTCCTTGTTAAATTCTATTTTCATGTTGAGTTATTTTCATTATTTTATTTAACTGCTAATTTTTTCATGATCTTAATAAGCCATTTATTTATATCCTTTTTAAGGTCTTTGAACGTATTTGTCATTGCTATTTTGAAGTCTTTGTCTTGTGTTTTGGCTAAATTGCTTTTCTCTGGTCCTAACATAGTAGGGCTTCTGGCTTCTGAAGGAGATATATTGTCTAGGCTGTTGATGTTTGTATTTTTGCTCCAGGCATTAGGATTCTGGAGTTACATTTGAAGTGATTCTTGGTGTAGGTATCATAATCTTATTTATTTATTTATTTATTTATTTATTTATTTAACTATCTATTTATTTATTTATTTATTTTGGTGATTGTTCCTGTCTTTGGTTGCTGTTGCCCAATCTGGGTCCTATCCATTCTTTGGTTGTTATTACCCAATATGGGTCCTAGCCAAGTGTGACATCTGTCAGGTCCCTGATAGAAAGCCGTTTGACAGGCCTGCAGGAGGTCAGCAAAGGAATGGAGAAAGGCTAGAAAGAAAGGTTGAGGGGGCATTGGTGAGGGGGCAGTGGGGAAAAAATTATGAGGACCCTGGTTCCAAACCAACAGACTGAGTCTCCAGAGGATGGAGGTGGGCTAGGAGGAGGGTCTCAAGCAGGCAGGCTGAAGAAAGACTAAGAGTCAGTCTGGAGAGAGCAGAATGGAAGAAAGGAAGGAGGATGAAGGTGTTCTACCTGAGTCTCAAACTAGTGTTACATCTTTGGGTCCCTGGTCAAGAGAATTTCTATGGGTCATTGAGAATCACAAAGAACTAGAGGTGAACTAGAATGAAAGGCTAAAAAGGACCACCAGGAAGAACTAGGCATAACCTGGTTCTTCACCAAGTTGCTGAGTCCCTAGGGCACAGCATTGAGCTGGGAGGAGGACTCCACTGTCACTATCTGTGACACATCTGTCTTCTGCATAGAAAGGATAGGAGAGTTAAAGGGGGATGTGGTAGGAACTGCCACCCTTGCAACTTTCAAGTCCTTGATGTGGCACTAATTTATGTAATCCCTCCAAGGATACAACATTTTATTTTGGTCACTATTTTTCTTGATGTGGGCAGCTCCACTGGCTTCCTTTTGGCTTTTGCAACCATAGAGGTCTCTCCAGAGGTCAGGCAATCAATATAAGAATTCCTCCGATTCGTTACTGTATCTGTTCAAATTATGCCTTCTGGCACTCTTTAAATAATGAGAAAATAAGCACTGGAAAACACTCACCCCATTTACAGTCAGACTTTGGCTAAAACTCCTTTTATCTCCTGACCTCAATAAGCCTCGAGTTAGACTGAAGGGTGATAATATTGCTGGAGTCAATGTTAATTGTGAGCATATGTATAGCAGGCCCAGAAAGGTCTGATTTTTCATTTCCCAATGTGTCATTAGCCTAGTAGGTCCCCTTCAGGAGAGAATAAAATTTTTCAATATCCTAGCAAGGTACTTTCTAAAGAGGATCTGGCCTCTACTTCCTTTAAGGAGTTCTAGATCTATAAACTGACTCAAGAATTTGACTCTAGAAATTAGTTAGTGGAGACTATTCTCTGTTACAAAGATTTCATTCATTTGCAGTGGAATTTTTGTTTATACACATCAAGCAAGAATTGAATAAGCTTCATGTCTGTCTCAAACTATGATTAATTAGCAACTGTCACAGGTCTGTAGGATGAGATCATTATGTATTTTGCTTTGCCCCTGCTGTGCACTTCAATAAGTACATTTATCTTTTGGCAATCAAGTGCTGCCACTTGGCTCTTGACACAATAGGATCCAGTTAGGTCCATTACATTTAAGTTACCCACTGAGTGGCTTACCTCTCATTGTAAAACTGGCATACAGAGAAGAGCAATGACAGAACTCCTCAAATATGCTGGTACTCCTCTCACAAATCTGCCTCTTTTGATTTTAGTGTTGAGTACCTCTTATGGACTCTCCTGTTATGGAGATCCAGGTTTTATAAGGAAAATGCATCCCAGAATTCCAATTTTCCTAAATATTTGAATCCCTTCAGCAACATTAAGGTGAAGGATATTAGGCATCCCTAAATCATTCATATAGGCCATCATTTGACCCACTCTTTAGTGAAACAATCAAGTAAATTGCCAAAACCTGTTTAAGTATGTGAGCTGAAACTTTAAGCACAGACTTTCTTCTCAATCGACCTATAAAGATGAATCAAGTATGATCTAATTTTATTTCTTTTACTGTTAACCCACAACCATACTCATCTGTGATATTTTGACTAGGAATGGCCCCCATAGACTCATCTGTTTGAATGCCTGGTCCATAGGGAGTGGCACTATTAGGAGGTATGGCCTTGTTGGAGTAGGTGTGGCCTTGCTGGATGAAGTATGTCACTCTGGGGGCAGGCTTTGAGATCTCAGAAGATCAAGATAGTTCACTTCTGTTGCCTGTAGATCAACATTTAGAACTCTCTGCTACCTACCTCTCCAGCATCATGCTGCCTTGTTTCCCACCCTGATGATAATAGACTAAACCTCTGAAACTTTAAGCTAGCCACAATTAAATGTTTTCCTTTATGAAAGTTCCTGTGGTCATAGTGTCTCTTCACAGCAATAGAAACCCAAACTAAGACTCCACCAGATTTAAATGAACATTAAACATACTTCCTACTGCAAAGTCTAGGAACTTGAAACAATATTTTGTATATATTATCACATTATGTTACTTAACACTTTACTATTTATGGTATTTTTAATGTAATTGGCCCCAAAAAGCTCATAGGGTATGGCATTCTTAGGAGGTGTGGCTTTACTGGAGTAAGTATGCCCATTTGGAGGAAGTGTGCCACTGTAGAGGTGGGCTTTGAGGTCTCCTTTGTCCAAGCTTTGCTCAGTGTGAAACTCAGAATACTTCCTGTTACCTGCAGATCAAGATGTAGGACTCTCAGCTCCTTCTCCAACACCATGTCTGCCTGTACGCTACCATGTCACACCATGATAATAATACACTAAACCTCTGAAAATGTAAGCCACTCCAATTAAATGTTAATTAAATTGATAAGAGTTGCCATGGTTATGGTCTTTTCAAAGCAATAGAAACCATAACTAAGATACCACTTATGAGATTGTTTTATTTCAGATGATGTTAAGCAATAAAATTCATGTTACTTTATTAAAGAAAATATTTTCTCACTTATATTGTGTATTTATTTATTTGTTCATTTTGAGTTTGTATCTAACCTGACACTTTCAAGCACTAAAGACTTTTGTAATAAATTATTATAACTAATTACAGGAACTTATATTTCCTTAATGAAAATCCTATTAACTAACAAAATTTGTTATGGAAATGTTCTTTGAATGCTTCTCTTCTATTTTCTTTTTCCTTTTCATTTAAAAGAGTCATGATGCTGAGACTGAAGCCAGGTCCTTGACTATACTAGGCAAACACTCCACCACTGCTACCCCTTAGCTAAATTCTCATCCTCATCCCCTTAGTTAAACATTCTTTTTAAATTGTCTATTTCCTAAATTGGAAAAATTAAATAGCATTTTGAGACTTTATTGGTAAAATCATGAAAATTTCATTAAATATTCCATTTCAGGCTCATATTTCTCTCATAGTAACATGAATCTTATCATAAAATTATAATGGATATTCAGTAGTAACTTCAGAAATGTAAAAGAATATGAAGTCCTCCAGCTTCCACAAAAACATTGACTTTGCACCGCTATTCTGTCTTGTGAAAACCTATAAATGATGTAAATGTCACAGATTTATAGGCATGGGGAAAACCACATTGAAATGGTCAATAAAGTTTGTTGTAGTGATTCATGCCTGTAATCTCAGCCCTTGAAAGCCTTAAGCAAGGGTATTGCCATTACTTCAAGGCTACTATAAGCTATAGAGTGATACCATGCCTCAAAGCAATGCAAAAGAAATAAAGAAACAGAGAGAGAGAGAGAGAGAGAGAGAGAATAGTACTTCATCTGTGATAGCCAATTTACCTAAGTCAATACAAACCTTGGTGTAATTGGAAGAAAATGATTAAATAGTAGCTGTACCTTTAAGAGGAAAACAGAAAATAAAACACTATCCCAACAGCCTTAGTGTGTGTGAAACACCTTATAATCAAACTGTCAGAAATCTAACTCAAAAAGGAAACTGCTTCGTTAAAAGCTGCAAAAGAAAAGCAGCTCATTACATACCAAATGATATTTAAAAGATCACTGTCAAGTTTTTCAGAAGAAGCCTGGTAGGCTATAAGTGGGTGTGATAATAACTCAAACTGTAGAAACAGAGAGAAAGAAAATTTCCAGTCAAGAATGCTATACTCAACAAATCTTTGAAAATGAAGTAGAAACAGGAATAGTTCCAGAGAAATAAGCAGAGAGAGTTTACTACCATCTATACTTGCCTTAAACTAATGTTAAAGGAGGCCTACAGTTGAGATAAAAGAGGACAAAAGAAATTGTATAAAACTACAAATGCTCAAAGGTAAAAATGTAGAGAAATATGTGATTCTTTAACACTATAGTGTTGGCACATTAATCACTTTTATATAGAACATAGAATTTAAAGTGAAAAGCAAACTTTGTCATTATAACTATGTTACATATTGCAAATTTTATACAAACAACAATTATGACATGGATGAGAAAGTAAGGAGAATGCGTACATGTGAAGCATTAGCACTCTTGTTTGTGGGTAAATTTCAGCTGGTATAACAAAGTGAAAAAAATCAAAGCAAGTCACTAAAATATAATTATATACAAAAAAACAGCAACAGATGGTTCAGGCATACAAAAAATGTTTAGTGAAATATAAACATTAAGCTTCATGATCAGTTATTACTTTAAATGCAAATGAATTGAATTCTCATACTAAAAATTATGCAGCATGAAAAATAAAGTCAATAAAAGAAATTTATTTTAGAAGTAAGAAAACACAAACCACATCCTGGTCCACACCTCCAGTGGGAGCCTCTTACCCCACCATAGGGGCCAGCTCCCTAAAATCCAGCTGAGCCTCCTATCCTACCATAGGCTAGGCCAGCTCCCTGAAAAGCAGGCCACTCAAGACAGAAGATCAGAGAGGAAAGAGAAACCAAGAAAGAAAATGTAGATGGAAGTTTCTGTCCCACCTGGTCCTGCAGCCATTCAGTCCCAAATAAATGCACAGAGGCTTATATTAATTGTAAAACTGTTTGGCCTATTGCTCAGGCTTATAACTAACTAGCTCTTACACTTAAATTAACCCATAATTATTGTCTATGTTTAGCCACGTGGCTTGGTACCTTTTCTGAGCCCAACATTCTCATCTTAATTCCTCTGCATCTGGCTGGTAACCCTGTCACTCCTTTCCTCTTCCGAGAATTCTCCTAGTTTGATTGCTCCACCTATACTTCCTGCATTGCTCCTGGCCAAATCAACATTTTATTAAACCAATGTGAGTGAAAAACCTTTACAGTGTACAAGAGCATTATCCCACACCAAGAAAATACACATCCAACAAAGAAAAACAAAGAAAACAGCAACCAGACCTATACTCACTCCAAATCCAAATGCCTAAACATCAGTGTAGAACACAATCAACAACAGCCAGGGTAGTATGTTACCAACAGAGCCCAGCCATCTCACTACAGCAAGCCCTGTTTATTCCAACACAGCTAAGACCTCAAAAGCAATCTTATGAAGATTATAGAGGTCTTTAAAGAGGCAATGAATGAATCTGTTAAAGAAATCAATGAAAAGATAATCAAAAAATTAGAGAAAATCGAGGTGGGAAGAGACAGGGACTCACACTCCATTAGGCTGAGGAGTTGGTGAGGCCTACATTTATCACAGTTTGTGAAATTGAAATAAGTCAGCATCAAAATTGGGTAAAGGGGTATCCTATAGAATAGGAAAAGATTTTTACCAACTCCACATCTGATAGAGGACTAATATCGAAAGTATATAAATAATTCAAGAAATTTCATATAAAAATAATCCAATTAAAAGTGAAATACAGGAGGCTGCAACTGCTCCCAGAGACAGAGCTGGCCAGCGCTGATTGGGACCAAAAGATTCCATCAGAACTGATTGCACCAAGAGCCCTAATTAGACCAAGAGCTCCCATTGGACCAAGAGTATCTATCAGACCAAGAGAAGGCCCCTGCAGACCCAGACACTGCCTGCACCAAGTGGAGGAAGAAATGGTTAGATGTCAGTACAAAAATACAGTCAACAACATAAAGACAAATATGACCCTATCAGAACCTAGTGATTCGACATCAGCAAGACCTGAACATCCCAACACAGAAGAAACAGAAGAAATCGTCCTTAAAAAGGAAATTAAGAAGATGATAGAGTCCCTTAAATAGGAAATGAAAAATTTCATTAAAGAGGAGATAAAAAATTTCCTTAAACAGGAAATAAAAAACTCCCTTAAAGAGGAAATGAAAAATTCCATTAAAGAGGAAATAAAAAATACCCTTATAGAGGAATTCAAAAATTCCCTTAAAGAAGAAATAAAAAATTCCATTAAAGAGGAAACGAAAAATTCCATTAAAGAAATGGAAGAAAATACAAACAAAAAATTGGAAGAAATAAAAAAAAAGCCAAGAAAAAGCAATTAAACAGATGAAGGAAACAGATCAAGATTTCAAAACAGAAATCGAGACAATAAAGAAGACTCAATCAGAGGGAAGGCTAGAAATGGAAAATCTAAGTAAACAAACAGGAACTACAGATGTAAGCATAAACAAGAGTGCAAGAGATAGAACAGAGAGTCTCTGATGTTGAAGACACAATAGAGAAATTAGATTCATCAGTCAAAGAAAACACTAAAACCAAAAAAAGTCATAACACAAAATGTCCAGATAATTTGGGACACCATGAAAAGACCAAACCTAAGAATAATAGGGATAGAAGAAGGAGAAGAATACCAACTCAAAGGCACAGAAAATATATTCAACAAAATCATAGAAGAAAACTTTCCCAACCTAAAGAAGGAAATACCTATGAAGATACAAGAAGGTTACAGAACACCAAATAGACTGGATCCAAAAAACAGTCCTCTCACCACATAATAATCAAACCACCAAACATACAGAATAAAGAAAAAATATTAAGAGCTGCAAAGGAAAAAGGCCAAGTAACCTATAAAGGCAGACCCATCAGAATAACACCTGACTTCTCAATGGAGACTGAAAACTAGAAGGTCCTGGACAGACGTTATGCAGACACTAGGAGACCATGGATGCCAACCCAGACTTTTATATCCAGCAAAACTCTCAATCACCACAGACGGAGTAAACAAAATATTTCATGATAAAACTAGATTTAAACAATACCTATCCACAAATCCAGCCCTACAGAAAGCAATATAAAGAAAAACCTAACCTACGGAAGTTAGATACACCCCTGAAATCACAGGCAATAGATAATCCCACACCAATAAATACCAAAGAAGAGAAACATACAACACTACTTCCAAAAAATAACAGGAATTAACAATCACTGGTCATTAATATCCATTAATATTAATGGCCTCAATTCCCCTATAAAAAGACACAGGCTAACAGAGTGGATACAAAAACAGGATCCATCCTTCTGCTGCATACAAGAAACACACCTCAACGTCAAAGACAGACACTACCTCAGAGTAAAAGGCTGGGAAAAGACTTACCAATCAAATGGACTTAAGAAACAAGCTGGTGTAGCTATCCTGATATCTAATAAAATAGACTTCAAACTAAAATCAATTGAAAGAGATTGGAAAGGACACAAAATCAGAAATGAAAAGGGAGACATAACAACAGAAAATGACAAAATCCAGAGAAACATCATGTCATATTTCAAAAACCTGTACTCCACAAAATTGGAAAATCTGATTAAATGGACAATTTTCTGGATAGGTACCACATACCAAAGTTAAATAAAGATCAGATAAACTATTTAAATAGACCAATAACCCTAAGGAAATAGAAACAGTCATTGAAAGTCTCCCAACCAAAAAAAGCCCAGGACCAGATGGTTTCAGTGCAGAATTCTACCAGATTTTCAAAGAAGAGCTAATTCCAATACTCTTCAAATTGTTCCACACAAGAGAAACAGAAGGAACATTACCAAACACTTTTTATGAGGCTACAGTCACCCTGATACACAAACCACACAAAGATGCAATAAAGAAAGAATTACAGACCAATCTCCCTCATGAACATTGATGCAAAAATACTCAATAAAATTTTGGCAAACGAAATCCAAGAACACATCAAGAAAATAATCCACCATGACCAAGTAGGCTTCATCCCAGGGATAAAAGGATGGTTCAACATAAGAAAATCTGTCAATGTAATACACCATATAAACAAACTGAAAGAAAAAAAAACACATGATCATCTCATTAGATGCTGAAAAAACCTTTGACAAAATCGAACATCCCTTCATGATAAAAGGTCTTGGAGAGATCAGGAATACAAGGAACATACCTAAACATAATAAAGGTAATTTTACAACAAATCAACAGCTACCATCGAATTAAATGGAGAGAAACTCAAAGCCATTCCACTATAATCAGGAACAAGACAAGGCTGCCCACTTTCCCCAAATCTATTTAATATATTACTTGAAGTACTAGCTAGCACAATAAGACAACAAAAGGAGATCAAGTGGATCAAAATCGGAAAGGAAGAAGTCAAACTTTCACTATTTGCAGATGGTATGATAGTATACATAAGTGACCCCAAAAACTCTACCAGGGAATTCCTACAGCTGATATACTCATTCAGTAATGTAGCAGGATACAAGATTAACTCAAAAAAATCAGTAGCCCTCCTTTATACAAATGATAAAAGGGCTGAGGAGAAATCAGAGAAACATCACTTTTAATAATAACCACAAATAACATGAAGTACCTTGGGGTAACCCCAACTAAGCAAGTGAAGGACCTGTATGATAAGAACTTAAGTCATTGAAGAAAGAAATTGAAGAAGATTTTAGAAAATGGAAAGATCTCCCATGCTCATGGTTAGGTAGGATTAACATAGTAAAAATGGCAATATTACCAAAAGCAATCTACAGATTCAATGCAATCCCCTTCAAAATGCCAACACAATTCTTCACAGACTTGGAAAGAACAATACTCAACTTCATATGGAACAACAAAAAACCCAGGATAGCTAAAAGAATCCTGTACAATAAAGCAATGTCTGGAGGCATCACGATCCCTGACTTCAAGCTCTACTATAGAGCTATAGTAATAAAAACAGCTTG
>LZPO01017313.1:635029-648491 GCA_001675575.1 Neotoma lepida
ATTTAAAAAAAAAGAAAATGTGGTACATATACACAGTGGATTACTACTCAGCAAAGAAAAACAATGACATCATGAAATTTGCAGGCAAATGGATGGAACTAGAAAATATCATCCTGAGTGAGATAACCCAGACTCAGAAGGACAAACATGGTATGTACTCACCCATAAATGGATACTAGATGTAAAGCAAAGGATAGCCAGACGACAATCCACAGCTCCATGGAGGACCCTAGAAAGGACGCATGGATTTCCCAGTGAGGGAAAATTGGATGAAATGCACATGGGCAGACTGGGGATGAGGGGGAGGAATGGAGAGCAAAAACGGAGGATGTGAGCATAGGAGAATGGAAGGTTCGAGTTGGAACAGGGACACAGTACGAGAGCAAGGAAAGAGATACCATCATAAATGAAGAAATTATGGGAAAAGGGAGAAACAGAATGCTAGGGAGGTTCCCAGGAAACCACAAGGATGACCCCACCTTAGACTACTGGAAGTAATCGAGAAGGAGCCTGAACTGGCATACTCCAGTGAGTATTCATATGGATGAATACCCTAACTGTCATCATAGAGCCCTGATCCAAAGACTGATGAAGGCAGATGAGGATATCCACAGCCGGGCACAAGGCCGAGCTCCAGGAGTCCAGTTGATAGCAGAGAGAGGGGCTTCTATGAGCAAGGGACAATGAGATCATGATGGGAAGGTGTACAAAGATGGCCAGCCAAACTAGTGGAGATGCATGAACTGTCGACCAATAGCTGAGGAGACCCCAGGAACCCTCTTCCAGAGACAGATGGAAACAGATGCAGAGATCCACAACCAGGCGTCAGCCCGAGCCCCAGGAGTCTAGTTGTTGTGAGAGATGAAAAATCCTATGAGAAAGGGACATGGAGATCATGATGGGAAAATGTACTGAGACGGCCAGGCAAACTAGTGGAAATGCATGAACTGTGGACCAATAGCAGTGGAGCCCCCATGGTGCTGGTCTGGGCCCTCTGGATACTCAAGACAGTGGTTTAGCTTGAACTGTTTAGGGGGCCCCCAGGCAATGGGATCAGGATCCATCCCTGGTGCATTAGCTGGTTTTTTTGGAGTGTAATGCCTATGGTGAGACACCTGGCACAGCCTTGGCACAGGGAGGAGGGTCTTGGACCTGCCTTAACTGAAAGTACCAGGCTCTGTGGACTTTCCATGGGAGACCTTGTGTTGGAGGAGGTGGGATTGGGGGGGTTGAGGGGGAGGGGCAAGGCTGGGGGGCGGGAAGAGGGAGGAGAGGGGGTTCTGCTGTCTCTTATACACATCTAGATGTGTATAAGAGACAGATGTAAAATAAGCAGAAAATCATTTAATAAAAAAAGTAAAAGTGAAATACAGATTTAAATGGAGAATTCTCAATAGAGGAAGTGCAAATGGCTCAGAAACACTACAAAATGTTCAATATCTTTATCCATCAGGGAAATGCAAATCAAAACTACTTTGAGATTCTATTTTAGACCTGTCAGAATGGTTACAATCAGTAACACAAGTGGCAGCTTATGCTGGTGAGAATGTGGAGTAAGGGAAACACTCCTGCGTTGCTTGTGGGAGTGTAAATTTGTATAGCCACTGTGGAAATCAATATGACACTTCCTCAGAAAGTTGGAAACCAATCTTCCTCAAACCCAGCTATCCCACTCTTGGCCATATACCCAAAGGATGTTCTATCATACAAAATAGACACTTGCTCAATCATGTTCATTGGGGCTTTATTCATAATAGCCAGAAACTGGAAATAACCTAAGTGTCCCTCAACAGTAGAAAATGCGGTACTTTTACACAATGTAGAATTACTCAGCTCTTAAAAAAATGACAACATAGAATTTGCAGGGAAATTGATGGAACTAGAAAAAATCATTCTGAGTGAGGTAACCAAGACCCAGAAAGATAAATATGGTATGTATATACTTATAAGTGGATATTAGCTGTTAAGTAACTGATAACCAAACTACAATCCACAAAACCAGAGAGGTTTGGTAAAGAGGAGGGTTCTAGGAGAGATACATGGATCTCCCTGGGAGGGGAAATAGAATACATTTAACTGGTGAACTGGGGACAGATAGGGACTGTTGTAGGGGTACCAGGTTGGGGGCAAAGGTGGTGTGAAGAGAGTACAGGGAAAGATGACTAGAATTGGGGGTCATTTGGTGTGGTGTGATAATCAAGTACAGTGGAAACCTAGTACACATCTATGAAAGTGATCCTAATGAGGACTCCTAGTAATGGGGGCAACAGAATCTCAACTCGCTATCTCTTGTCACCAGGCAAGACTTCCAGTGGCAAGACTGGGTTGCATTAGTTTCTGTTGTTGGCCAAAGTGGTCTCATGGAAATCATCAAACAATCCAGACTGTAGCTAAGACAAAGTATTTTTCTCCCTGAATTGGAAGTAGGAACTTATTGCTGAAGACAATACCCACATGACTCACTGAACATGGAGAAACCAAGTTGGTGCCTACATGGAGTCTTCACCCTTATGTTCTAGTTTCTTTGGGGTAGGAAGGTTCTCTGAAGGCTACCAAATGAGAAAAGTGGACACCAAGCCAGTAACAAAACCTTTGGCCTATAATCTATCCTGCCTGCAATATATGCATGGGCAATGGTGGCACAGAACTTGTGTAAGTAGCCAACTAGGGTCTTATTTGACTTAGTGCCCACTCTATAGGAAGGAATCCATACTTGACACTGCTTGGATAACCAAGAACCAGAAACTAGATAGCCCAGGGAACTAGGGAAAAACCAAACAATACTGCTCTAAAAAAATGTATTATTGGAGTGACTCCTAATGATATTCTGCCATACTCATAGATCATTGCCTTATCCAGTTATCATCAGAGAGGCTTCCTCTGGCAGCAGATGGGAACAGATGCACAGATTCACAGCCAGACATTATTCAGAGAGAGAGAGAGAAAGTCTAAATTGGAGGTCTGCATCAAATCCCTCCCCTCAGAGCTCAGGGAATCCTGCAGAAGAAGAGGTGGAAAGATTATAAGAGCCAGAGGAGATGGAGGACAGAGGGAGAACAAGACTGTCTGAATCAACTAAAAAAGGTGACTATGAACTCAGAGGGAGAACAAGACTGTCTGAATCAACTGAGGAAGGTGAATATGAGCTCACAGAGACTGAAGCAGCAAGCACAGAGCTTGCATGGGTCTGCACAAGGTCCTCTGCATATAAATTATAAATTAATATTTTATGGGACTCCTGCTGAAGGAACAATTGGGTCTCTTACTCTTGTGTTTGTTCTTAGGACTCTTTACCTCCTGTTTGGTTACCATGTCCAACTTCAATATGATGTTTTTGCTTTATGTTGTATTTTATTTTATCATATTTGGTTGTTATCTCTTAGAAACATGTTCTTTTTTAATGAGACAGAAAGGGAGTGGATCTGGATTGCAGGGGAGGTGGAGAAGAACTGAGAGGAGTAGAGGGAGGGGAAACTATAATCACAATATAACTTATGAGAAAAGAATCTATTTCGATAAACAGAAAAAAAAGAAAAGAAATCTAACTTTTATAAGCAACACAATGCTTCAGCTTTAGGTGCATATGACAATATAGAGATGCTGATGTGTGTATCCACTTTTGTTTCCTGAATAAATACATTTTCACAAAAAAGAATTAGAGAAAATCAATAAATCCCTTAAAAAATGTCAAGGATCCCAGAAAAAAAAGTTGAAGGAAATGAAAAAATCTGTTCAAGTCCTGACAATGAAAATAAAATCGATGAAGAAAATACAAACTGAGGGTATCCTGGAAATGGAAAACCTAGGTATGTGAATAGGAACTATAGACACAAGCATCACCAAGAGGATACAAGATATGGAAGATGGAATCTCAGGTGTTACAGATATAATAGAAGAAATAGATGTGTTGCTCAAATAAAACATTAAATCTAAAATTTTCTGATGCAAAACATCCAGGAAACTTGGGACTATGAAAAGACCAAAAATAATAATAAGAAGAATAGAAGAATGAGAGGAATTCCAGCTCAAAGGCCCAGAAAAAAAATATATATATAGAGAGAGAAGTATAGAGTATGCCTGTTCCTTTATTCGTTTACAAAGAATGCTGTCATAATAAAACAAACCAACCACAGACTGAATGGCTTATATAATACAAATTTATGTTTTCACAGCCTGGACACAATGAGATCATGATGTACACAAACAGGTTTTCCCTAAGATCTATGAAGGCAGATGGCTTCTCTTTATCCATTTCCACATGATCTTCCTTCCATGAGTATATATTCTTGCTGTCTTCTTCTGAAGACTCTGTACTATTGGATTAAAACCCTTCCCCAAGAGCTTCATTTTATCTTCATTTTTGTTGTTGTTTATTTATTTATTTATTTATTTATTTATTTATTTATTTTTACAACCCAATCCTAGTTTCTCCTCTCTCCTTTCCTCCCAGTCCTTCCCCACACCTCCCCTCCTCCCATCCACTCCTCTTCCTTTTCTCTTCAGAAAAGGGCAGGCCTCCCATGGATATCAGCCAGCCATGATATGTCAAGTTGCAGTGAGACTAGGCACCTCCTCTTCTATTAAGGATGGACAAGGCAATCCAGTAGGAGAAAAGGGTCCCAAAAGCAGACAACGCAGTCAGAGACAGGCCCTGCTCCCACTGTTATGAGTCCCAGGAGAAGACCAAGCTATAAGACTATAGCATATATGCAGAGGGCCTAGGTTCCCTGCTTGTCAGTTCAGTCTCTAAATTAACTCAAAAAAATCAGTAGCCCTCCTATATATAAATGATTAATGGGCTTGGAAAGAGATCATAGAAGCAACACCTCTCACCAGAGCCATAAATAATATAAAATATCTTCCTGTATCTTTAACCAAGCAAGCAAAGACCTGTATGACAAGAAATAGAAGTGTTGAAAAAAAGGAATTGAAAAAGATATCAGAAGATGGAAAGATCTTCCATGTTCATAGATCAGTAAGATTAACATAGTAAAAATATCTGTCTTACTAAAAGTGGACAACAGATTCAACAAAATTCCCATTAAAATTACAGACCTTGAAAGACCATACTCAACTTCACATAGAAAAAGAAAAAACTCAGGATACATAAAACAATTCTGTAAAATAAAAGAAGTTTTGGAGTTGTCCCTATCTCTGATTTCAAGCTGTACACCAGGACAATTTTAATAGAAAACAGCATGTTATTGGCATAAAAACAGACAGGTGGATCAATGGAATTGAATAGAAGACTTAGAATTAAATCGACACACCTAAGGACACTTGATTTTTGACAAAGGCCAAAATTATACAATAAAAAAATAAAGCATTTTCAGCAAATAATGCTGGTCTAACTGGATATCTGCATGTAGAAGACTGCAAATAGATCTGTATCTATCACCCTGCACAAAACTCAAGTCTAAGTACATCAAAGACTTCAACATAAAACCAGATACACTGAACCTGATAGAAGGGAAAGTGGAGAATAACCTTGACTGCATTGGCACAGGAGACTACTTCCTGAACAGAATAGCAATCAGGGCATAAGGAGTGAGGCAGAAGCCTAATGCAATGGAAAATTCCAGTACTCTATGAGGGTGACCCTAGCTAAGACTAGTAATGGGGGCTATAGTGCCTGAACTAGCCATCTCTTATAACCAGGCAAGACATCCAGTGGAGGGATTGGGACATCAACCCAGCCATATAACATTCAAAACACAATTTGTCCTGCCTACAAGATGTGCTGGGGTAAAGATGGCACAAAAAATACTGGGTGTGGTCAACTAATGACTTACCAGCCTAAGATACATGCCATGAGAGAGAGAGAGTCCACCTCTGACACTTCCTGGAGCACCAGGACCCAGAGACCTATGATAGAATCAAACATGACTAGCAAAAAAATGTCAATGTAATGATTTTCTGCTATACTCATAGGTTGGTGACTAGCCCAACTGTCATCAGAGAGGCTTCATCCAGCAACTGATGGAAACAGATGCAGAGACCCACAATCAAACATTAGGTAGAGCTCACAGAATCTTGTGGAAGATGGGGAGGAAAGATTGTAGGAGACAGAGGGGTCATGGACATCACAAGAGAGTCCATATAACCAACTAAACTGGACTTAAAGGGTCTTACAGAGACTAAACTAGCAACCAGGAAGCCTGCATGGGACTGACCTAGGCCACTTGCATATATGTCATGCTTATGTAACTTGGTCTTCTTGTGGTACTCCCAGCAGTGGGATCAGGGGCTGTCTCTGACCCTTTTGTTGGCTTTTGGACCCTATTCCTCATACTGGGTTGCCTTGTCCAGCCTTCACATGAGGGGAGGTGCCTAATCTTAATGCAACTAGACATGCCATATTTGATTGATATCCATGGGAGTCCTGACATTTTCTGAATATAAATGGGAGGAGGAGTGGATGGGGGCAGAGAGAAGGTGGAGGGAGGTACTGGGAGGAGAGGAAAGAGGGGAAACTGTTGTAAGAATGTAAAAATAAATGATATAATTTTAAAAGAAGGAAAAAAACAGTCAGTGAAAGGATAAGAAAACAAATTCCACAAATTGGTAAATTAAAAAATAACTAAAAAATAAAACTAAGGGGGTCATACTTACATCAAAGCAAATAAACTTTTCACTATTTTCTTGTCTCAAGTTTCTGATATATTGGGATTTTGCTTTAATCTGCTTTAAGATATTTTCTAATTGAGTGTATTTTTATTTACAATTGAGCTTGTTTAGTCCATTTTGTAGTCAGAATATCCATCTTTGCCATATAAACACAACAGTGTAAATACTAAAATTTAACACTAGCCTTCAAATTAATTACAGAGTTACAATATTCTTTCTCCTTTTATTTGTATAATTGTAACATTTTATTATTGTTACAAACACATACACAATATATTATATCTATTTATTATATTATATTTATTTATAATATTACATATATCATATATGTATAATTTTGAATTCATTTAGTGTATATTTATTCAGGGGTAACTACTTAGTATAACCTAAAGTGGTCTTGTCCTTGGAGAAAACTGATCCTGCCTTTTTCAGGAGCCAGCTTTTCATTTAAAGGTAGGACCTGGTGTGACTGACCCCACCCACTTTGGCATATCAACTGTTGGTGTTGTTTAAGTAACCTTTTCTTTTTTGAGATTTCATGGGTGTAAATTCCATATATTATATAGAAGACATAATCTCACAGTTAACGTCCTGGACCTCTAGTTCTTATAATCTTTTTGCTTTCTTTTCTAGAATGTTTCCTTAGCCTTATATTGTGTTTTAGAAGTACACAATATAGAGGTTGAGCACCCTATGGTCAGTTGTTCTCTACCTTTTGACCAATTGTGAATGTCTGCAATTATCTCCATCTACTGAGATAATAAAGCTTCTTTGATGAAAAGTGAGAGCTACACTTACCCGTGACAGTAAGAAACTTTTTTTTGTTTTTCTTCCTTACCAAAGCAATTAACAGATTCAATGTGAGCCCTATCAAAATCTTCAAAGCATTCTTTGCAGAAATAGAAAATGAACTACCCTAAAATTTATATGGAAACATAAAATACCCCAGAGAGCAAACTCAATTCTAGGGGGCAAGGGGAAAATACTAGAGGGACTACCATATGAGATTTCAAGCTATATTACAGAAAAACAGTAATAAATATATCATAATATTGGCACAAAAATAGTCTTAAATATCCATAGAATAGAAGACTCAGTTTTGAATACATGAAATTGCAGTCATATTATATTTGACAAAGATGCCAAAAATACTCACAGTGTCTTCAACAAATGGTGCTGGGGAAAATTGATGTCCATGTGTAGAAGAATAAAATTAGATATATGTCTATTACCCAGTCCAAAAATCCACTCCAAATGGATGAAAAACTTCAATGTGGAATCCAAACTGTTAGAAGAAAACAAAGGCAGTACCATGGTATAGATGTAGAAAAGAACTTTATGAATAGGATTCCATTTGCCCAGGAATTAAGGAGACTAATTGGCAAATAGTTCCTCATAAAATTAAAAATTTTCTTTACAGTATAGGAATCAATTCATGGAAAGAAGACAAAATCCACAGAGTAGGGGAGAATCTTTTCTAGCTATACATCTGAGAGAGCATTAATATCCATAACATATATTCAAAAAAGGAAGTCCATGAAAGCAAACAACCCAAGTAAGCTTTGGATCTAAACAGTCCCTTGCAGAGCAAAATTGAATTCTTTAGTATTTATTTTCCCTTTATGCCCTCTCCTCAAAAAGGAACATCTGACTTTTTCCCTTCTTTTGACAGGATCTCACGGTGTCACTTTGTAGTCCAGACTAGAACTCACTACGTAGCCCATGCTGGCTCAGATTCATGGCAGTCCTCCTGCTCAGACTCCTGAATAATAGCATGCCTGACATGAATCATCACGCCTGGCTGGGCCAACAAATACCTCAAAAAGTGTTTATCATTCCTAGCAACTATGGAAATGCAAATTAAAACAAATTTGAGATTTCATCTTATCCCAGTCAGAATGG
Organism: Neotoma lepida; assembly: GCA_001675575.1. NCBI lineage: Eukaryota > Metazoa > Chordata > Mammalia > Rodentia > Cricetidae > Neotoma > Neotoma lepida. The sequence goes on from LZPO01017313.1 coordinate 643,559, forward strand.
TAAAGATCAAGAAAACAACTGACAAAAAACTGCTGGAGGGAGTGTGAGGAAAGGGTAACTCTCATTCCCTGTTAGTAGGATTGTAAATGTGTGCAGCTACTCTGAAAATTAGTGTGGAGAAGTCTCAAAAAGCTAAAAGCAGATTTTCTGCATGATCTAGCTATATCACTTTTTGGCATATGCCCAAAGCACTTGATATCCTATTGTACAGATATTTGCTCAACCATGTTTATTTCTACTCTATTCACAATAGCTAGGAAAGCTATTTTTATTGTCACTAGTATCTTCTTTTAAGGGTAGAAACACTTTCCAAGGTATTTGTGTGTTTGAGATAAAACTAGAAAAGTGTATTTTGAAATATATGTATGTATGCATACATATCAATGGAGTTAATATAATATATATATGATTTTTGATAATTGATAATTGATAAATGGTAATTAACTTTTCAATATCCCCAAAGATTTTATGTCTTATATTAAAATACCCAGCAAAGCTTAAATATATAAATAAACTTATAGTAAATTTATATGACTATAAATTCATTTTTAAGAAACACTTACATATTCTAGAATATCTGAAACATAATACTTCACCAATGCAGAGATGAAACAGAAAATTTTTTCCCACTTGAAAATAGATGCATGAATAAAGTATGTGTTACATATGTTGACATGAGGGACTTACTTGCCTTAAACTACTCCATGCTGTATAAAATAGTGAGGTGTTTTGTTAGACTGGTTGGCAAGATGACTCAGCAGTTATGAGTAATTGTTTCTTTTGCAGAGGACCTGAGTTTGTTCCCCAGAACCCATGTGGTGGCTCATAACTGTCCATAATTCCAGTTTAAGGGGATCTAACCCTTTCTTCTGACCCCTGAGAGCATTAGGCAGGCAAATGGTGCACATACATATATGCAGGAAAAAAACTTACATACATTAAGTGAATGCATAATTTTTAAAGAAAAAAAATAAAGCACAGAAGTTTATGCCTTAGTAAATGACTTATCAAAGTCCTCTTCATAAAACAGCAGGGTGTTTTTGACTTAGCAATTATGCCAAAGCTTGATGCCAAATAATGTCTCTGTCCTTTTCTTCTTTATGCCTTGTCATAAAGGATATGGAGTAGTTGAAATAACTAAAGATTTTATAGTTGTTAGAACAGTGTCTTACAACCTTTAGATGTGCGGAAACACTATGGCTCATGTCCTAAATGATGCAAAGCATGTCCTTGAAACTCTAGTGTGAGAGTCTTGGCCATTATTTGATGTATTCATATAAAATAAGATTACCTAGCTCCTCATTTTCACCCTTATGCTTATGTGATTCAAATATGAATAAAAATTAAAAATTAGGCTTTAGGTTCAGTAAGCACCCAGCAAAAACAGGCATCAAGGGAAATTGAGACTTTTCTTTTTTTCACAAACTATGATTTAGAATATTGATAATTGCATACTTTTTGTGCTCAAAGATTATTTAAGATATTCAACAAATAGAAACTGTGACATTTTCTTGGCTTGAATTATTCACATTATTTTCTTACTTTACAAGTGGCTTTTTATAAATAGACACAATTCAAAGTCTGATATAAACATATTTACCCTTAACCATATTCTCCGTGGTCAGTGTTTCCACTATGACTGATGGAGCTCAGAAGGTGTAAAAATGTTGAGTGGAGTTATATATTGGCACATGCAGATATAAATGGTTATAAATCTAATGAATAGGGTTTTATTCTCTTGTAGGATGTCAACAGATAAGTGGATAAATAAAACATGGCACAAAATAGACAACAAATATCATTTAGCTATAAAGGTGAATAGAATCATGCTATTTGTAAGAATGGAGAACACCATGTCAATAAAAATAAACCAAACACAGAAAGACAAGTATTACATGTTCTTACTCATGCACTGAAGCATACCATTCTATGTAAAACAACTAAAAATGGCTAAAATATATGAAATATTTCAAGGTATTTAATATCATTTATTGAAGTATGACAGTACTGATATTTTTGTAAATGAACCAACCAGACAGCCTATGGGTTAATGATATAAATAAAGTAGATATGATTTTAAAGTATGATCGAAATTCAAGGATTGAGAGATGGGACAATTCATTTGCTTTGAAAATTGAAGTAATTCTTAAGTGAACTAAACTGAACATACACATAAAAGGTGAAATATTAGTTTGGAAATTCTTTGTTTTGATTTCTTCTTTCATTTTTCTTGTCTTTTCATTGTTTGTTTTATATTATTTTCTAGNCACACTCTAGTTTTAGAATTTGAGATAGAGATGCTACAAATACAACACAATGTGTGGGAAAGTCAGGAAATCCTGGACTAAAAAATGGGTTTTAATGTATCACCAATGACACATTGGTGGCTAACATACATTTAAGGGGATATGAATTCTGCAAGGGAGCTCAAATGAAATAGTTCAACATTACAACTGACCCACTCCCCCTAGGTAGTTGCTAAGACACACCAGTTTATTTTATGTTAGACCCTTATAGCTGAAACTGTCATGGAGGATTGATAATTGTCCACTGAAGCTGGGTAGTAAATAACTCAGCCTGAATCCTAGTGTGCCTTCAGTTTCTAAGTAACAGCAATAAATAGCACATGTCTAAGAAATAAGTCTCATGTATGTAGTTTAGCATAAATCTTTTAGACACTTCTCAATAAATGCTTCTCAAACTTTATGGCATTTATTTGTTCATTTATATCTGGGATTTCTGCCAATCATCTAGTGGAGTCAAACATGTTTATGATTTACTTTCATAGCTTCAAAAAACTTTCAACTAGATACATGAGAAACTTGACATTATCTCTTTCTGGAAGTTACTGTAATTCATGGAGATACCTGTATCAGGCTTTTTTGGGCCACAAACCAGCACCCAAATCATGACATGGAAACTTCTTCTTAGTTATGAATGCGGGGCCTAGCTTAGGCTCATTTCTGGCTTGCTCATTTAAGTTAAATTAACCTGTTTCTCTTTATCTACCTTTTGCCTTGGGGCTTTTTACCTTTCTATATGTCTTACTTTCCTGCTTCTTCCAGTGTCTGTCTTTCTGGTGGCTGCCTGGTTTCTGGCCCCAGATGTGTCCCTCTCCTTCTGCCTTGTTCAATTCTCCTTCTTTTCTTTCTTCTTTGAGTCTAGATTTCTCCTTCTACTTATTCTCTCTGCCTGCCAACCCTGCCTATCCTTTCTCTGCCTAGCTATTGGCTGTTCAGCTCTTTATTAGTCCAATCAGTTGCCTTAGGCAGGCAAAGTGAAACAAGTGCAACACATCTATACATAGTTAAACACATACCCTTACATCATTGAACAAATGCTGCAGAAAGAAATGTAACACACCTTTACACAGTTAAAGTAATATTCTGCAACATAAACAAATATAACACATCTTTGCCCAGTTAAAATAATATTCCACAATAGGTATCAATGTCAAACTATTTAAATTTTTTGTTATTACAAGAGTTAAAATCAGTATTTTATAGTATTTTAATTCTCTTGGGTTTACCAAAAGAGAAACTCTGTTTCTCTAACTTACAATCACATTTATCTTATGTTATTATCCCATAGGCTTTAACATTATTTCCCCCAATAGAAAACATAAAAGATTCTCATAAATGAGGCTTGATTTTTAAAATGTTAATTGTCTTGAAAATTTCCCACTGGAAATGACTTACAAAACTGAATTGTCTTCAGCTATGAAATGTATTCAATTTTTGAAAATTGCTTCAACTCACACTGTCAATTAGCATCAACAGCAGACTATTGATTCTTCAGTGTGTAAATTGAAATGTGAATTTCTGGATCACTTTAGATGCATTTAACTATCAATATAATGGACTACAGTAGGAAGCATAAACAAGATCTCTTATAATTCCAAGCTTTCAGTACTTCTTTGAAACAACAAGGAAGTATGATGGTGAAGAAATATTATTGTGAGCCCATATGCTTTCTCTATCAGGACCACAAACTAACAACAGCTTTAAGAATAGATAGACCATGGAAAAATGTGACAGTGTCCATGGAAATGATTAGTAACCATCAAAAGGTTATATTATATTGTAGAGTTGAAAAAGTCTTTCATAAAATACAGCTCTTGTTTTCCTTCAATGTGTAGTTTTTACATTTTTGTCAAATATAAGCTGACTGTAGCTGTGTATGTTTGTTTCTAGTTCTTATATTCTACTCCACTAGTCTACATGCCTGTTTTTGTATCGGTACTATACTGTTTTCTGCTATGGCTCTGAAGTATAATTTAAGATTAAGTATTATGCTTCCATCCTTCTTATTTTTATTCAGGATTGGTTTTGCAATCCAGATTCTTTATATTTTCATAGGAATTTTAGAATTGTCTTGTAAATTTCTGTGAAGAATGCTATTGTAATTTTGATGAAGATTTCATTGATAAACTATAGATTTTTTTTTATAATATCACCATTTTCAAGGTATTGGTTTGTTAATCATTGAGTATGGAAGTCTTTCTATCTTCTAGTGTCTTCTTCCATTTCCTCAGTGTTTTAAATTTTCTGTTGTAGAGGTCTTTTCAATCATTTTTTAGATTTGTTTGTGGATATTTTATTATTTTTTAATCAATTGTGACTGGAATTGTTTTCTTGATTTCTCATCCTGGTACGTAGAAAAGCTACTGAATTTTGTATCCTCATCTTGTACCCTGCTACTTTGATGAAATTGTTTATTAATTCTGAGACTTTTCTCATGGAGCCAGTTCAAGGACAGCCAAGCATAGGCAGTGAAGATAACGATCAAATTCAGAAAGCTGAAGATGTAATTGAATGATTGGGACATGTTCCAGCCCCAGGAAGCAGCAGAGCTTAGCAGCTTGGGCTACGTGGTTCTTGCTTTAGTCAAAGATAGGAGAAAGGGGATATATTATGGAATCTTCTTTTTTTTT
>LZPO01017313.1:688019-701977 GCA_001675575.1 Neotoma lepida
GAGAGAAAAATGCAAGGTGTTAATGCTACTCAAGTACAGATTATCCATTTCAGTTAATTTGTAAGGGAGGAAACAAAATTTCCCTTTTGCTGACCAAAAATCCTGTCCTAGAACTGTTACAATTAAAACATCAAAATACTGGTGTCTCCTCAGACTAAATTGTGTTTAGGGAAATACTGAGAAGAAGAGGACACTGCTGTATTTCTAAGGACACCTGGTAGAGTACTGCACACTCTGGAGCAGAGTCTTCATTGTTTTGTACCAACAATAAAACATATGTAATAAGAATTCACATTTATAAAGAGTAAAAAGAGAAATTGATTAGCAGTATGCCATTNCAAAACCCAGAAAGGGCATTTGATCANATGATTGATTTTTCATCTGTCATGAAAAGCTTTCTGACAAAGGAAAAAAGAATCTCCNCATGTTTTTAACAGTAAAATGGGTGATTTTCAGTTCCTGCTTAATGAATTATTTACATACTTCACTGAAGGCCATTTATGCTCAATCTACACTAGGCAGCACTCTAGAAGGTAACACACTCATTTATAATTTTGTTTCTTCTGAATTCCATGTGCTCCCTTCATTATAATTTTGGTGTTCTCTATCTTGCTGATGAATGAAGACCCATGTCACTACACAGCAGCTTTTCAATATCATAGTGTAGNGGANAAGTGACTTTTAAGGATCTCATTATTTGGACAGTGCAAACAGAACAAAAAGATACAGAGAGATGAGTTAGAAACAGTCATTGCAGCCCAAAAGTGTGGTTCAGCAAGTGCCTAGGCTGTTTCAGGATCCTGTTGCTACTTCTTGACACTATGCCAGTTTATTTCTTCCTGACGTGGCTCATCCACGTCCTATAATTCCTTCATTTAGAATATGCACAGGGGAAACAGGAGTAGGTTGCAGTCCTTATACCAAACAAAGTGATTTTGGTACATAGGGAGATGTATAGATGACAAATTAGGGGCANGTTTCAGGCTATTTTGCCCAAAGACTTGTATTTACCATCCCTATTGCATTTACAGAAAAGGGGAAAGTTTTTATTTATTTATTTATTTTTGACTTATGGAGAATCCTGTTCTTGCACCAGATGACCCCATCAAGAATGATGGATACTGAAATCTCCCTAGTCTTCTACACATCTTTACAAATCTAGNGTGAGNGTCTTGCAACAGCAGTGGGAGCAGCTGGCTGTTTGGGATACCAAAGTTAAGTGCAAGTGAAAAAGACACAATTTGGGATTCTTCTTTGCATGTTACTGACAGAGTTAATTTTCCCACTAATAAATGAGCTAGGCAAATATGTACAGATTTTCTAATTTTAGAGCAACATATAACTTTTCCTGTTTTCAACCTGACATTAGCTTCAAAATAAAATAGACTCATGTGCACTAAAAATGTAATGATGAAGTTAATGGATATGTGGCAACAGCAAGAGTTCTTAGAGCCAGATTAGTATTGCAGCAATAAGATCTAGTTCACCTTGAGTTTCTGCAAAACAAGACAATTCCTCAAAGGTAAAGTCAGGTGCATTTTAATGTATTTAGGATTGCTAGCCTTCCCTTAAGNATTTCCACTTTAAAATTCAAATTGTGATTCTAAAATGACTTTCACATTATTAATCCAGTAGCTTTGAATCACTAAGTTACTGAATGATAATAATTCAAGTTTGGAAATTATGAATNCAGTGTTTTCCCTTTGACTATCAAAGATCTGAAATCTTTTCAAAAAGTATCATTTTGTATTATAGAATTTATGCAGCAATTTTAGAATTAAGAATTTTAAATTACTAAGAGCTACATTATTTGTAGACAGCATATATGTGCAGCTTACAGAATAAATTAGCAACTAGAATAAAACCATCAAAAAAGGAAAATAGATCACTACTAGCCAACAAGCACATGAGCAGCCATTTAGGGGCCCCATTATTTAACATCATATTTACTTTCACCCATAATTAGCATCAGACTTTGGAATATTTTTCTTGATATTACATATATGACAAACATAAAGAATACGTTGTTTAATTTAATTTGAACTTTAAACAAATACAGTAGAACTGAAAAGCCCCTTTGTATATTAATTCAATCAAAATTGTAGTTGTAAAAATTACCTTTTATTTTATGTAACCATATTTCACTGCTGCACATCATCATATAATTATAATGAGAAAAATGTGGGTCATTTATATTTCTTTCTATGGCAAGCAATGATTCAATATTCATTATTATTCAGGTTCCCTGTTTGTGCCAGATAGTTTTATGCCAACTCAACACAAGCTAAAACCATCTCAATTTTCAAAATCTCAATTGAGAAAATGCCTCTGTCTTAGTTAGGATTGTTATTTCTGTGATGAAACACCATGACCCAAAGCAACTTGGGGAGGAAAGAGTTTATTTCACTCACANTTCTATATANCAGTTCATCNACAGAAGCAGTGAGGACAAGAAATNACTCAGGGCAGGAACCTGGAGGCAAGAGCTGATGGCAGAGGCCATAGAGGGGTACCTGATNTTATGGAAGCATTTCTTAATTGAAGTTCTCTCCTCTCATGACTCTAGCTTGTGTCAAGTTGACATAAAACTAGCCAGTACAGCCTCAGTAAGATAAGATGATAGACAAGCTTTTACACCATTTTCTTAGTGATTGATGGGGGAAGGCCCAGCCCATTGTGGGTGGTGCCATCACTGGGCTGGTAGACCTGTGTTCTATAAAAAAGCAGGCTCAGCAAGTCATGGAGAGCAACCCTGTAAGCAGCACCCCTCCATGGCCTCTATATCAGCTCCTGCCTCCAGGTTCATGCACTGTTTGAATTCCTACCCTGGCTTCCTTCAACAATGAACTACAATGGAAGCATAAACCAAATAAACCCATTCCTTCCCAACTTGTTTTTGGTCATGGTGTTTTATCATAGCAGTAGTAACCCTAACTAAGACACTGCTGCACATAAGTATGACTTTTAAATATGGAATACTTAGGATTACATAGTGGTGGAGTGCTTTCTGAGCATGCATGAGACCCTAACTCCAGTCCTTAGTTACTAGAAAACAAAATAAATATGGAATATAAATAAAGATTGCTTTCTGTATTGTAGTTCATATCTATCCTTAACTTTACTAAATTAACATCAAAGATATTTCCAAAGAGATTTAATATATTTTTATTCTCAGTAGCAATAGATGAGAATTTCAGTTGCTGTTCATTTTTGCCATTACATTGTCAGTTTTGGCCAACCTGGAAGTCATATGATGGTATATTATTTGGGTCTGAAGTACATTTCAGTGAAACTTAAACACTTGTTCAGAAGTCTACTGGTTGTTTGGATTTCTTCTTTTATAAAGACATTATTCAATTTCCGGGCCCATTTGGTTACTATAGTGCTTAGTGCTTATTGAGTTGGTATTGGCCTGTAGACATTTATATACTCTGCGCTTGAGTCCTTTGTTAGATGTATTACCAACAAACACTTTCTCCCAGTTGGTAACATATTTTTTTTATAACTTTGCCTCGCCTTCCATCCAATGAGAGTCCTTCATGTTAATTCAGTTTACTCTTGTATTCTTTTCTTCAGATTAATTTTCATTATTCTGTTTTGTTTAGATGACTTAATATGAGAATCTGTTTTCTGTATACATATCTAAATCTTTTATGTTTGGTGATGCATACAACTGTTGATGTAAGTGAAATTTAGATAATACAAAATGTTAACTTGTAGTCCAATTTTATTTCCCCTAAGGATTCTAAGTTGAAAGAGCAATATGCCCTAAAAATCCAATTTTCCCTTCCAGCCATAAAATGTCTTGTTTTAGTCCATGTCACGTTTCTACATATGAACTGACTTACGTCTTTGCTCTCTGTTCGGACTGTTGCAGTTCAACTACCAACACAAACATTCTTTTTTATTATAATTTTAAAGTAAGACTTGATATATAGTCATAAACTATTACCTTTGTTTTTCTATAATGAAATGATGATTTTTCCTTACCAGTTTTTCCCACTTTGTGTTTTTTGAAGTTTATTAAATTTACCAAAATTAATGCCAGGTGTTTCAAATAAAATTATATTAACGTTTTGGAGCATTTGGGCCCAACATAGATCTTTAAGATACTCTTTTTTCAATTTATGAAAATATTTATTTCCAGTAAAGATTTTTTTCAATTGTTTGAAATTAAATTAAAATATAATTACATAATTTCTCCCCTTCTCTTTCCTCCATCCATCCCCTCCCATGCCCCTTCTTGCATCTTCTAAAATCCATGGCCTCTTTTTATTTATTTTTACACACATACATATATACATATATATACATATATATACACATATGTGTGTGTGTGTGTGTATGTGCAACTTTATCAGTCCATTTCATTTTACTTATAAGTTTATGATTTCAGGACTGATCACTTGGTATTGGATAACCAACTGTGAGACTTATCTCTGGGGAAGACTAATTCTCCCTCTCTCAGTATTCCCATGTTACATGGATTTCTTAGTCTAGAATTGAGGCCCTGTGACATTTCCACTTTCCATATTATTATATCTATTGATGTTGTGCTTGCTCAGGTTTTGTTTAGGCATCCATATAGTTGAGGTATCATGGGTGAAACTTCCCTGTCATTTCTAGGTGCACTTACTTGCAGTGCCCACAGAGGTCAGAAGAGAAGGCACCCAATCATATGGAACTGGAGTTACGTTTGGTTGTGGGTCACCATGAAGGTGCTGAGAATTGAACTCAGGTTCTCTGAAAAAGCAACCAGTACCTTAATGACTGAGCTATATCAGTGACCTTATACATACTCAGATTTATTCCAATATATTTAACATTTTAAAGTTATATTCCAAACAGTATTTCTTAACTTTATATAAAGGATAAAGCCTACTTTATCATGGTGGATAGTTTTTTATATGTAGTCTTGGATTCACTTTCTAAACATTGTATTGAGAATTTTTATATTTATGTTCATAAGGAAAATTGGGCTCTATTTTTTTCTTCATTGGTTCTTTATGCAGTTTGGGCTTTAGGGTAATTGTGACCTCATAAAAAGAAATAGGCAATTTTCTTTTTGTTTCTATTTTGCAGAATAATTTGACATTGGCAATAATAATATTGGCATTAATTATTTCTGTGAAGTCTGTTAGAATTCTGCAGTAATTCCATATGTATATGGGCATTTTTTTTGGTTGGACAATTAATCGTTACTTCTATTTCACTAGGGGTTATATAGGTCTGTTTAAATTGCTTATCTGATCTTGGTTTAACTTTAGTAGGTCATATATATGAAGAATTTTACCCATTTCTTTTAGGTTTTCTAGTTTGTAGTGTATGTTTTTAAAGAATTCTTATGATTCTCTGAATTCCCTAAGTGTTTGTTGTGATGTCCCCTTTTGTCTCTAATTTTATTAATTTAGATCATATATCTCCATCATTTTATTTGTCTAAGGGTTTGTCAATCTTAAAGTACCAACTCTACATTTCTTATACTTTGGTTTTGCTGTTGTAATTGTTGTTTCTATTTTATTGATTTCATCCCTGAATTTTATTATTTCTTACCATCTACTGAATTATTTTGCTCTAAAACTTTCAGTAGTGTCATTAAGTTGCTAATATGAGATCTGTACAAAATGTTTATGTAGGCACTTCATGATATGAACTTGCCTCTTAGAACAGCCTTCACTGTGTCCCATAAGTTTGGGTATGTTTTCATTTTCATTTAGTTCTAAAGAAGTTTTAATTTCTTAATTCTGTCTTGACCAACTTTTCATTCAATAGTGAGTTGTTCAATTTCCATAAGTTTATAAAGTTCCTTTTTCTGTTGTTGTTGGTATCCAACTTTAATCAATGATGATCAAATAGGATATAGGATGTTATTTCAGTTTTCTTGCATCTGTTGAGTCTTTCTTTGTACCCAAATAGGTGAACAATTTTAGAAAAAGTTCCATGAGCTGCTGAGAAGTTATATTCTTTTAATTTTGAGTGAGGTATTTCCATAAATATCTGCAAGCTCATTTGATTTGTGATTTAAATTATTTAACTCCAGCATCTCTTTTTATTGGTTAGTTGATGGCATCTTCCTAATCACTTTTCCTTGCATCACCTTCTGAGGTATCAGGCTGCTTAGAGCTAGTATGACAAAGTGAATCAAATTCTCCTCTTTGTCTCTACAAGTCCTGGAGATACTGTCAGAGCTGAAGTTGCTGCCTCCCCATCACTATCTGTGTCTAACTCTTGGGGACAAGGTGTCATTCCTTCATGACCAAGGTGGCAAAGCATATAAGGCCAGATCCCCTTGGGATCCAATTTGGCAGGTTCTGCCCTTTTGTGGGGAACTGGTTGGAGATCTATAGAATCACATAAGAGTCCATTGACCAAAAGTAAAAATAATATAGATTAGTGTTCTTTGGCTTTTTATTCCTTAGTTTTTCTTTTTCCATGTAGCCACATTTACTTTCCTTCCTTCTGGAAGCCAAGGGCATGTCTTTGAATATAATATAAAAATTGATGAATCTGTAATATTTTCACCTTAAATCTTCCTTCCTCAATCTCCCTAAAATGTACTAACACATAACTAGATCTTGCTTATCCCATATTTGAATCCAAATATATATCACCCTAATCTCCTGTGCTACTCATTGGAGTGTTCTTTTGACTGAACAATACAAGTTTCCTATAATCAGGATGTTTGGACACTACTTGCTGTGATCTGCGCAGCTTTGGGATTGACCTAACTGGGGCAATGGGGAATGAAGAGACACAAGAAGAAGCTGGATGGGGGTGAGCTCTGCACTCTGGAGTTGCACCAGCAACTTTTTTGGAAAGTAAAGCACATTTATTATGTACAGCTGAACCAAGGAGGTAAGTTAATTAATCATGATAGGGGATCTCTATAGAGCAGCATTGCTCAATCTGTGGGTCATGACCCTTTTGGCAAACCTCTATCTCCAAAGAAAATATTTACATTACCATTCATAACAGTAGCAACATTGAGCAACTAAAATAATTTTATCATTGAGGGTCAGCACAATATGAGGAACTGTATTAAAGGATAGCAGCATTAGGAAGTTTGAGAACCACTGTCCTAATCTTTTTCTCTAATTCTAACAATGTCCAATCTGATTCTTCTCCCTCATGTAACTTCAGCATCAGTCAGCAGATAATTTTTATTTGACTAATCTTCTCTTATGGACTCACACAAATAATTTCTGATGGTATCTTACTTCCTAAAATCTCTCAACTACAACTACATCTCCACTCTCTCATCCATAGCTTTAATTAAGTGCCATGCTGTTTCCTATATTTTTATTGACCCAGTTGCTTAGCCATTGCATCAGTAATTCAGGATTGTGGGAGTGTGCTGGAGTCCAACTCCAACCTGTCGAAGGGTTCTTTTTGGGGGGAGAGAAAATGAGGAAATGATAGATAGATAGAAAGAGACAATACGAAAGACAGAGACACAGGATAGCTTCAGGGGGTCCTGTGTCAATACCAGTAGCCTTGAGGTTTATTCCAAAGGCTTTTTTATACAATGCCAAGGGACAAAGCAAAAGACCACCCCCTTTCAAGATCAAAGCACAATGTACAGCCAAGTGTAGACCCTTCAAAACACCTGGTAACCATGCCTGTGGCCAAATCATCCCATTATGCAGCCCTGCTGGGTAAAGCCAGCTCAGATTCTCTAACCTTGAGTAAGTTCTCACTCAGGAGCCACTGTGGGCCTCCACACAGGATGCAACAAAAATGACAGAATTAGTAGGAGACTATAGATACAAAGTCGTATTTACTTAGTTATTTAAGAAGTGAGGTCTCAAAAGGAGAGGGTGACTAAATATGTGAAGTTTATCACATGGGCAGCTATGAGAGTACAATTATAATAGACTGAAAATTCTGGTCACATTGAAACTATTTTACAAATCTCATCAGTAAAGAAGATAATTAATAACAATGGAACCCCATACACATGAACAAAGGATCTATTTGTGTGCCAAATACCTTTTCTCAATTTTAGAGAAACATCAGCCCTGTTTTTTCTAATAATTAAACTTATTTAACATGAACATAGATTCACATACAAAGAAACAATATAGAGAGATACTTGCCTTTAACTCAGTTCTGAATAGCAACATCCTGCAAACATATAGCATAATCAATGTATTGACATTGGTACAGTCAAGAGCATTTTGGTTTTTATTTCTTCAGATGGGATATCACTCTGTAATCAAGGCTAGTCTTAAATTCATGGCAATAATCTTGCCTCAGAGTCCTGAGTGCTGGGAATACAAATATATATCACTTTGCGTGGCTAACAGAAAATGTTTTAATTACAAAGATCTCTTGTGTTGTGTTTTTACACATAAGACAATATTTTTCATCCCAAACTTCCTCCCTAACCTTTGAAAACAACTATTTGACTTCTTTTAATATAATTATCATTTAAAAGTCTGTTTAGAATTTGGTCTTCACTGAGACATAGATCACAGCAGTTGCATGCATCAACAGTTTATACTTACTTTTATTAGTATAATGTAGTATAGATATGACAAAGTTATTTCAACCATTTGTCCACTCAAGTACTTCTGAATTATGCCCAGGTTTTTGTTCTTGTGAATGAATCTAAAATAATTAATTATTATAAGCTTTTCAAAAGTAAATATACATCTCCATATTTATATTTAAGAGTGCAATTCCTAAGTAGTATGTAGTTGTCTGTTAGTTTCATAATGTCCTACTAAACTTTTTCCCATAGTATGTATAAGCAAAGCAATTCTTCTAAATCTTACCAAAGTTTCCTGTTGTCATGAATTTGTTTATACTGTTGAGGTTGAAGAATACTTTTATGTATTGTAAATATTGGTCCTTTTTCAGACAAATATTTCCTTTTAATATATAACCTAGGATTTTTAGGGCAATGAACATATTCTCCATGATTTGTGCCATTATACATTTTCAAGAATATATAGAATGCATGATACAAAAAGTTCACCCTAATATTAACTAAGAAGTTTGTGTGATTTTACGTTATTAAGTGTATGTGTGCTGGTGCCCATGGAGGCCAGAAAAGGGTATCAAATACCCTATAGTTGGAGTCATAAGCAGTTGTGAGCCACTTAAGGTGGGTGCTGGGAACTGAACTTGGGTCTTTGCAAAAGTAGTACCCCCCCCTTAAATCCAGCCTCTAACTCTGGAATTTTGAAGGATAATGTTGTATCAATGTTTATTTCCCAATCCCAACAACAATATCCGTCATGAAGGATTTTGACAGATCAGGAGACTGTGAAGGTATGGAGGCAGAAGATATATAAGAAATATCTGTACTTTCCAAAAACTTGTGCTATGAACATAAAACTACTCTACAAAATGGTATCCATGATAGAAGGAAAAAAGAATAAAAGCATTGCCAAAGATGTTGAATTACTAGGAATATGCCATAAAACCTGACAATTTGAGTATACTTAAAACAAAAGTATACTAGTGTGTCTAGGTAAAAATATGATTTGTTTGCCTGTTTGTTTTCTAAGAGAGAGAAATAGTGAGGAGTTTGGTGGGAGGGGAGGGGAAGTGAGGAGGATCTGGAAGGAGTTGGGAGAGGGGAAAATCATGATAATATATTGTATGAAAAGAATTCAATAAAAAAGGCACATCAGGAGGGAAGATAGCTTTATCTTTGTGATTATAAATATGGATATATTTCAAAGGGCTTTGACAGGACTTAAGGATGCCTGATTATATTAGATTTAAGTCATTGAGTGTTCACATAGAAAGAAAGCAAGAATCTGCATTAATTTCCCATGGTTAATATAACAAATAATCACAAGTTACATTGCTGGAAATAAGATAAAGTCATTCTTTCCCAGTCATAAAGCCATTAATCTAAGTGAAATAATTTAGTAAGTTCATATGCCTTCCAGAATATGAATAATCTGTACCTTGCCTCTACTAGTTCCTAGTAATGTTTTACATTTATTGAAATTCCTCGGCCTGTGGATATGTGATTGCCTCAATTCAGTTTGTCAATGAAGTGAAATCCCTCACCGTTGGAAAATACAAAATCTCTAGAGATTTTTTCCAAAAGTAGTTTTATCTGGTACAAAAGAAGAGAAGATATCCAGCCATCAAAATTTGTGTGTGTGTGTATGTGTGTGTGTGTGTGTGTGTGTGTGTGTGTGTGTGTGTGATATTCAATAGATAGTAATAATCTTAAGAGTTAAGAAGTTGGATACAAATCTGTTTGCCAGTGGACAAGCAAACACTGGGAATGTATTTTCATTCAAGTAACAGTTTTGCCTTTCTTTCTTAGAGTTCTTGTTTCAATGATAACGTCAAGTTGATCTTTTCAAGAATCAAAGTAAGCTCGAGTACCCAGGTCCTGGGACATAATCAGTCCCAGGGAACTCCCAACCATCTCTGCCTCAGTTGCCGGCCAGCAGGGAAAATTCCTGCAGTCAGGCTCACCCACGAAAGGATTCCATTAGACCCTGCAATCTACAAAACCCATGCCCTATCCCCTACCCATTCCCCTGCGACCCCAGAGGCTTCCCGAGACTCAAAATCAACTCTCATTGGACCAAGAGTGACTTCCTGAGAATCGAAATCCATCATCTCTCATTGGATCAAGAGTGGATTCCTGAGACTAGAAGTCTACCAGTTCACATTGAACCAACAGTGGTTTCCTGAGACAAGAAATCTGCCAACACTCATTGGTCAAGAGTGGCTTCCTGAAACACAGAATCTGCCAGCTCTCACTGGACCAAGAGCCCTGATAAGATGAAGAGTGGATCACTGAGTCACAGAACCAGCCAGCTTGGATTGAACCAAGAACAGCTCCTGGAGATATAGAATCTGCCAGCTCAAATTAGACCAAGAGCTAAGTTTGGACCCTGAGTGTCCCCTGGAGACACAGACACAGGAACCATATACTGAACCAGTAGCAGCTCACTCACACACAGGCACCTCTTGCATCTATTGGAGGAAGAGATGGGTAGACACCAGTGCAAAAAATACACACAACAACGTAAAGAACAATATGACATCATCAGAACCTAACCCTTCTACAACAGTAAGACTTGAACAACACAATGTAGAAGAAACAGAAGAAAATGACCTTAAAAATAACTTCATGAAGATGCTAGAGGCCTTTAAAGAGGAAATGAAAAATTCCCTTAAAAAGGAAATGGAAAACTCACTTAAAGAACCTGAGGAAAAAGCAATCAAAAAATTGGAAGAAATCAATAAATCCCTTAAAGACGAAGGAAGCAGTTCAAGACCTGAAAAGGGATGTAGAAACAATGAAGAAGACACAAACAGAAGGAATGCTGGAAATAGAAAAACTGAGTAAACGAACAGAAACCACAGATACAAGCATAACCAACAGAATACAAGAGATGGAACAAAGAATCTCTGGTGTAGAGGATACAATAGAGGAAATAGATTCATCAGTCAAAGAAAACACCATAGCCAAAAAAGTCATAGCACAAAATGTCCAGGAAATCTGGGACATCATGAAAAGGCCAAACCTAAGAATAATAGGGATAGAAGAAGGAGAAGAATACCAACTCAAAGGCACAGAAAATATATTCAACAAAATCATAGAAGAAAATTTTCCAAACTTAAAGAAGGAAATACCTATGAAGATACAAAAAGCTTACAGGATACCAAATAGACTAGATCCCCAAAGAAGTCCCCTCGCCACATTATAATTAAATCACTAAACGTGCAGAATAAAGAAAGAATATTAAGAGCAGCAAAGAAAAAAGGGCGAGTGACTTATAAAGGCAGATCCATCAGAATACCACCTGATTTCTCAATGGAGACAGTGAAAGCCAGAAGGTCCTGGACAGATGTAATACAGACACTCAGAGACCATAGATGCCAGCCTAGACTAATATAGCCAGCAAAACTCTCAATCAACATAGACGGAGTGAACAAGACATTCCAAGACAAAACCAGATTTAAACAATGCCTATCCGCAAATCCAGCCCTACAAAAAGCAATAGAAGGAAATTTCCACCCTAAGGAAGTCAGATACAGCCACGAAAACACGGGCAATAAATAATCCCACAGCAGTAAATCCCAAAGAAGGGAAATACACACACACTACCACCAAAAGATAACAGGAATTAACAATCACTAGTCATTAATATCCTTTAATATCAATGGACTCAATTCACCTTTAAAAAGACACAGACTAACAGAATGGATATGAAAACAGGACCCATCCTTCTGCTGCATATAAGAAACACACCATAACTCCAAAGACAGACACTACCTCAGAGTAAAAGGCCAGGAAAAGACTATCCAATCAAATGAAATTAAGAAACAAGCTGGTAGCTATCCTAATATCCAATAAAATAGACTTCAAACTAAAATCAATCAAAAGAGATCAGGAAGGACATTACATATTTATCACAGGGACAATCCACAAAGATGAAGTCTCAATTCTGAATATCCATGCCCCAAATACAAGGGCACCCACATCTGTAAAAGAAACATTACCAAAGCTTAAATCTCACAGCAAACCCCACACACTAGTAGTGGGAGATTTCAACACCCCACTCTCACCCCTGGATAGATCTGCCAGATTGAAACTTAACAGAGAAATAAGGGACCTAACCGAAGTCATGACTCAAATGGACTTAATAGATATCCACAGAACATTCCAACTTAACAAAAAAGAATATACCTTCTTCTCAGCACCCCATGGAACTTTCTCTAAAACTGATCACATGCTCGATCACAAAGCAAATCTCAATAGATACAAAATAATTAAAATAACCACCTGTATTTTAACAGACCACCATAGCTTAAAGTTAGATTTTAACAACAACAAAAATTGCAGAAAGTCTACAATTTCATGGAAACTGAATAATGCCCAAATGAACCACCAATGGGTAAAGGAAGAAATAAAGAAACAAATCAAAGATTTCCTAGAATTCAATGAAAACGAAAGTACAACATACCCAAACTTATGGCACACAATGAAAGCAGTGCTGAGAGAAAAATTCATAGCACTAAATGCCCACATAAAGAAGATGGAGAAATCTCACACTAGTGAATTAACAGCACACCTGAAAGCTCTAGAAAAGAAGTAAACTCACCCAGGAAGAAGAGGCGACAGGAAAAAATCAAATTGAGGGCTGAAATCAATGAAATAGATATAAAGAGAACAATACAAAGAATCAATGAAACAAAGAGTTGGTTCTTTGAAAAAAATCAACAAGATAGACAAACCCCTTTCCAAATTAACCAAAAGGAAAAGATAGAGAGCATCCAAATTAACAAAATCAGAAATGAAAAGGGAGACATAACAACAGACAATGAGGAAATCCAGAGAATCATCAGATCATACTTCAAAAACCTGTACTCCAAAAATTGGAAAGTCTGAAAGAAATGGACAATTTTCTGGATAGGTATCATATACTAAAGTTAAATCAAGACCATATAAACTATTTAAAGAGACCAATAACCCCTAAGGAAATAGAAACAGTCATTAAAAGTCTCCCAACCAAAAGAAGCCCAGGACCAGATGGTTTCAGCACAAAATTCTACCATATCTTCAAAGAAGACCTAATTCCAACACTCTTCAAATTGTTCCACACAATAGAAACAGAAGGAAAATTACCAAACTCTTTTCATGGGGCTACAAGTCACTCTAATACACAAACCACACAAAGATGCAACAAAGAAAGAGAATTACAGACCAATCACCCTCATGAACATTGATGCAAAAATACTCAATAAAATATTGGCAAACTTGTGGTAATAATTTATCTGTGTTTTCTAATAAAATTTATCTGAGGGTCAGAGGAAAAATGCAGCCGCCAGCCACCAGTAGTAAACAATAGCCATGCAATTTAGCACACGCCCTTAATCCATTTGGTTCTCTGTGACTCCAAGGTCACATGGGGATCTAGCAGTAGGAGGTGGTGGCACACGCCTTTAATCCCAGTATCAACCTTAGAGTT
>LZPO01017314.1:0-10727 GCA_001675575.1 Neotoma lepida
CTGTAAGAATAATAAGGAAGAGAACACTTCTAAAACGTCTCACGATTGGTGTGGGATTTGAATATGGAAATTAAGGAATGAGCTGGTGTGAGCCAAGATACAGGGTAGACCAAGGATGCTGGTGTGATACAGGCAGTGGGGAGATACGTGGAGAAGAATGGAGGTTTGGGGAGCTGACTCAATGGTGTTAACTCTGCATTATCAATTCAACATGGTGGGTTATGACCAGGTTTGTTTTAATGATAGGGAAGGAAGGCTTGAGTCAGCTGTGGCAAGGGCCCAACTAAGGAAAAAGTCAAAAGATTCCCAAAATGTCCTGCTACTTTGATAGCAACCATAACATGATACTTATGACAAAGCAACCTAATCATAGAAGCCTTCTGAGTATAGACTCCCATGGAGTTCATTAGAAGCCACACATTGGAAACACGTATGAGGACACAAGGAACAAGGTGAGAGTCAGAGAGAGAACCATGGCTTTAAGTTGATATCTATACAAGGACCTAGGTCCTGAGTTGAGGAAGATGTTTTCCCCACATTGGTACGCTNGTAAGGACATAACCCTTGGGTTGATATCTTGATAAAGATGCAACCCCTGAATTCATGCATTAGTGGAGGCCTAGCCCCTGTGTTGGCATAGATGGGGCCTACCCCCAACACTGACATATTCCCACTGTCTTCATTCGTGCACTGTTATGAAGCCTGCCTAGTCTATGCCAGGTGCCGTTCTCTATGCTAGGGGTACAGCAATGGGTGAGGCTTTTTCCAGTTTTCATTCTTGAGTGTAGAAAAGGAAAACATCCAGAAAGAGAAAGAATAGCATCGCCACGTCCTGATGAGAGCATCACAGATAAACATCTTTTTGTTTTCATTAGACATGAAACTTATTCTGGATGGATAAGGGACATATCACTTAGGGGAAGGGAAATCTCTTCAATTAAATAGTTCATGAATGGAAAAACAATAGTCTTATAGGATACAGATGGAGAAAGGGCTTCTCAAAGAATACAACCTAAGTCCAATTCCTCACATGTGGGGTCTTAACTGAGATTCCCATGCATGTTATCTATTGAAGGTATACAAGGCAGATATACGTGTGGTTCGGATGGTATTAAGCTCACTCTGATCCCTCCTGAAGCTCCAGGCAGGAACGCCAACTGTGCACTGCCTGAGGCAAGGGCCTTGGTCTTTTGTGTCAGATGTGAGCTTTGAGCAGCCAATAGACACAAGAGCTGAGGCTGTATGGGCAGGAAAGGAGATCTAAGTAGGGTTCAGTAGCATCTCCTGCAGGAAGCATGTGATTTGGTAGCAAGGGGACGGGTCC
Source organism: Neotoma lepida (assembly GCA_001675575.1). NCBI lineage: Eukaryota > Metazoa > Chordata > Mammalia > Rodentia > Cricetidae > Neotoma > Neotoma lepida. The sequence goes on from LZPO01017314.1 coordinate 1,325, forward strand.
TAAGATCAGGCCTGGACTGTATCCTGACTTGCTTATGACCTAGGGTGGTGACATTATGTCACAACTCTGTCAAAGAGAACAGTGACTGTCTTTCCCAGAGTTCTGAAGGACTGGATGAGATCATGTCTGAAATGTATGTGGGACTCAGGGACTCCAGGGCCCAGGGAAGGTCTCCATTTCAGATACCCAAGGCAGGAAAATAAGCAACATGCTCCCTGAAGTTTGAAGAGGCCACAGACTATTGTCTCTAAAGAGAAAGCCAGATACTTGCCAGTATGGAGACTGAGCAGTGTGAGCCTAATCCCACGTAATGTGTTTTACTTAAGAAATTCTTAAGAGCCATCAAGAGGACCACCCAAGTTGGGTTTGAGACATGTGGCCATGATAGGTATCCTGGTCAGCTATATGCACCACCTGCTGTCCACTAACCCATGAGGACTTCTAGGGTCCCAAGCAACACTAGGAGGAATGAACTATAGTTCTTCCATTGCTCAGTCTTTGGAGTCAGCGGGCCTGAAGATTCATAAACTATCCCTAGATAGAGCAGGTGATGCTGTCTCCCATTCCATAACAAAACACTTCCAACCCTTAAAAGAGATACATGGAAAGAGTATGCAATTGTACCTTTGCCTACCAAAGCTGCGGGTGGATGTATTGGAACTTGAACCATGAAAGCAATGTACTCTTGATTCACAGGCACCGCACCCCAGGCCTCAGCACATTAGAATATAATCATAGTATAAACCTCAGCTAAAAGGATGTTCCTCGATTTCTTAGTCCTTCCTTATAAGATAATACCACTTCCACTTTATAATTTCAAGCCCCAAATGTGGTTTAGGTTTTTTATTTATTTATTTTGTGTTATTTAATGTTGTCTTATATTAAAGTCCAGGGCTAGACTTGGAACTCATATTTTTCCCAGGCAGTTTTTTTTGTTACAACTCTTCCATGACACTTGGGTAGCTGGAGGAGGGGAGATGGCAGAGGAGTCCAGGACCTTCAGGACACCTGAAGCCCCATCTCTGAGTGCTCTGTCACCTCCTAAAAGTGCAGCTCCCTCCTCTCAGTGATGTTTGTCAGAGCATCAGTGTGGCTTTTCACAGCCCCTGGGCAGCATGTGAGGTTCTCTATATAAGTTCTTTGCACAGATGAATGGTTCCAGTCCCTACAAAGTCCACCAGATGACAGGAAATGTACTTCACTGCCTGGGGACAGTGGGCAAAACCTCTCCTGACATTATTTTAATTAATAAGTCTGACTAGCATTCCATCCTTTAATTTTTTTTTCCCCTGGAGAAACCCATCATCAAAATTGCCAATCATCTGAAAAAGTGTCATGAAAGGCAGGGGCTGGTGACGACTTTGTTGAGCCCATGTAGGTAACTGGAAGCCTTGAGGTTGCTCTGCCGGGGTCAGAACCTTCGGCTGCACACAATATCTGTATTCTAAGTGGCATAGGTGTCCTCATAACAGGACTGGGGAAAGTAGAAAGCTGGTTTACCGATGGCTAGAGCTGTGTGTAAAGGCTACAGGCGTTACTCGAGGTCTTGTGTCATTCAGGGTGAGCCAGAAATTTGGAATCAAAAGTTTAGAGAAGAGAGCCTGGGGGTAGTGGTGCAGGTCTTAAATCCTAGCACTCAGGAGGCAGAGGCAAGCAGGTCTCTGAGTTTGAGGCCAAACTGGTCTACAGAGTGAGTTCCAGGATAGCCAGAGCTACACAGTAAAACCCTGTCCTGAAAAACCCAAAAATATATATAATAATAATAATAATAATAATAATAATAATAATAATAATAAAAGAAAGAAGGAAATTTAGAGAGGCCTCAGAAATCATGAAACCTTCAATCATCAATCAACATCCTTTGCTGTTGAAAAGTGACCAAGTGACTTATTCAGAGTCACAAAGCCGGTTAAGGGCAGTCCTGATATTCAAACCCAAGTCAGTCACCCAAGTTAAATCAGATTTAAAAATGGTACTTTTGTGGTGAACTTCCTAGTTCAGTCATTGATCTGCAGAAAACAAGTACCACTGCTGCCCCCTTCTTGAGCTACTTCTGCCCCACCCCCTCCAATAGGCCAGGGAATCCCTAGCAACCCTGAGTAAGTTGCAGTGTCCATCCTGTGGTTCGGGGCAGGCATGGGAGTAGCAATGCCTATCACAGACTCTTCCATACCAAGTACTGATGACTCACATCGTGGCCTTGGTGGGCGTGTGATTCTGCCCCAGAGTCTTTCAGCCTCCCAAGAAGATTCCTGCCGGGCTCTGAGCACTGGGCAGTGAGTGCTGGGATGCAGCAAGGCTGATCCCTATCTTGGAGCTGGCAGGGAGGAGCGAGTTTCCAGAACCAACCCAACCCCGCTGTAGTCGCACCAAGGGAAAGTCAATTTCATTGTTAGCATTTTGGTGGAAGGCGAAAGCGAATCTGAAAACAAGCCACAATGTTCAAGTGGATTAGCTGGCGACAGACCAGAGCAAACAAGACCCAAGTGAGTACACCTCCAGCCCCACATGTTCTGCTGGGGACAGGGAGATGGACGGATGGACAGGTGGGCACGGCTGGGAGGACAGAGTTGGAGAGGAAAGTGACAGCTTTCAGGGCAAGGGAGGATTCCACAGAGTCCTGCCGGCATTCTACATAGCATTTCACCCTTAGGTGGGGACAACTATCATGCTTTTTAAAAAAAGGAAAAAGGGGCTTTGCTTAATGGGTGGCTGGAGCTAACTGTGGGAAGCCTGCTCTTCAGAGCTCCTGGATGAGTAGCAGTGGCTTTGGGATTCAGTGTCGGCAGGTGTGAGCATTATAGCCCTTTGAAAACCTCAAGCAGAAGCTTTGCACAGGGATTCAGTGCAGTGTAGGGTAGACACACAGACTGACTCTGGTTTGGTGGTGTGGCTTTGTGGAAGCTGATGTTCCTTCTATCCAGATGTGCTGTGCTGAAGAACACAGCCCACGGCACCTGTTGCTGTAATGTAGCATTCCAGGGGAAAGCCTACTGGGCTGGCTTTCCCACCATTGCCCTGATTCTTGGACCCTGAGCTCTGGCTGAAGCATCTTGCCTGGGTTTTCCTCTCCAGCTGTTGAGTGCTACTGTTGGCTTCTGCAACCTGTCTGTCATGACCACTGTGGGGGAGGGGGTAGAACTCTGTGGATAGCATTGGAGTGAAGTCATGTGATCATTGTTGCTGGAAAGCAGGATTGCCAAGAAAAACAAACTAATCAAAAATACCCTCTTGGGTGGATTCTCCAAGGAGCCACAGTAAGGACATAATTTTTACCTTAGGACATCTCTTAGGAGCAACAGGCAACAGGTGGCCCCGAGAGGGACAGCCACCTCTGCTTTGATGACTCTCTTATGAGAGAAATTGTTCTAAGTGGTTACTGGGCGATATGGATCAGACCCTACACAGTGTCCACCCCTGTGTTCAGCAGGAGCCTCTTCCCACTACCGCCCTGCTACTGTAGATGTGGCCCTCTTAGTGCTGGAGCAGCCGTTTCCCTGTCACAGGATGGCTAGATTTCTGTCTCCTTCTTTGTAGAGACTGAATGCTGAGTCTTGTGAGGGTCAAGAAGTCCAAAGACTATCTTTTTAAAAATGCTGCCTTTGGTTCTGTTTGAAGGACAGGCTGCTGGGGAAATTCCCACTAACACAGGACCACGCAGAAGGTCAATGGGGAGGAGAAGAGGAAACGTCAAATCTGTTGCCACACTAAATGCAGTTTTTTTTTAATTCAGTGTCGTTGAATTGAGTGTCCCTGATGACTGGAAGCATGGATTCACTCTATACAGGACAGTCTCTGTCCTTGCCCATAGCCTTGAGTTCACACCCTGGTGTCCTGCATGTATGATAGACAGCAGCCGTGCAGGGTCCCCTTTGTTCCTCACATGAGACAACTGTGCTGGCTCTTGCTCTTTGCCAGTTGCTATAGACATCAGAGACGTTGTTGTGTTGAATGTATCTGTTGAGATATGATTCGTTCACACCAGGACAATGCTGCTTTGAAGGACAAATTTAGCCTGGGAGCCGGGAAGATTTTGACACTAAAAGTCAAATTCATTCTTGCCTTGAAGTTCATCTTCCTTTCCCTTCTCCTTTGTATCAATTTTGAGCCCAAAATATTCATTCTAATCCTGGATAATATGTCAAAGAGCAGTGCTTCTGAAACGTTTGTATCCAAAAAGGTATTTTATTTTGATACAGAATCAGACATTTAAAAAACACAAGGGAATTCTGAAGAAGTTTCCCATGTCATCTTTACCCAAACCATTTTATGTTCCTTCTTGCTCAGCGAATCCAACCTGCTTCCTTTAGTAGGATAGACTCTGGGGCTTTTAAATGAGCTATTGAGTGCACTTACAGTACAAATTTTATATATTCTTCTAGAGACCTTCCTTTAAAATATAAAACCTTATACATTTGTTTATTCTTTTTTATCATTCTTTAAAACAAAACTGTCAGGCTGCTAAGATGGCTCAGTAGGTAAGGATGCTTGCTGCCTAGCCCAAGGACTTAGACTCAATCCCTGGAACCCACATGGTAGAAGGAGAGAGGGAATAAACTCCTGCAAGTTGCTCTCTGACCTCCATAGGTATACTATGTCATGTACATGCATAAATAAATAAATGTAAAAAACTGTTCAGACAGAGGTAGCACATAGTATGTACTAGTTTATATTTTTCCATATAATAAATCTGTAAAATCTTTTCATAGCAGGACATGAAGTTGCTTCCTGTTTGATGGTGGCACACCCAATTACTACAGTGTATTTAACTTGTCTTCTATTGATAGAAATGCAAGATGTTTCCAATCTGTTGCCATTGCTAATGTGGTTATAATTAATAACCTTATGCAGATATCATTTTTCACACTTGTGAGTATAATAACAAGTTATCTCCCTCGAAGTAGAATTACTGCACCAATGGGAATAAACATTTTAAATTTTGATAGGAATGTAAAATAACTCTGCCCAGCTGTTACATCGACCCATACTCCCCAGTTGTGCATGTGAGTCCTGGTTTCCCCACAGAGCTGCAATCTGTCACCAAGATCATATTCTCCAATCAATCAGATACTTTAAAATAGTCCTTATTCATTTTGCTCTTTCACAGTGTATTTAGCTGCTAACATTGCATCTGTTTATTTTCTATTATTTTTATTGAAACGTGTAATAGTGAATCTATGTAAGGACCACATGAGAGTTATGGGCTTCTCTGAATAACTATTGTGTATAAACTTATTTTTATAGGATGCATTCCTAATTATAAACATCTGATTTATAGTAGACTTTAAAATGTTTCCAAATGTGAAATATGTGTACTAAAATACACAACACAACTGAAGATGTTAGTGGATAGGTTAAAGTAAGCAGATATCAACCATGCAGATGGTGAAGTAGAACACCACCCATTTCCCAGAATCCTCCATGTGCCCTCCTGGACACAGCCCTGAGTTTCTTGCCCAATGTGACCATACCTGTCACATTCACAGTATTCTTAATTTATAGCCTCAACCACCTATATAAATGCCCCTTAGTAATAATTTCAATATAACTAGTAGTATAGTTTTTCTGACCCAAATCAGACCCTGTATTCTTTTCTGTTTTAATTTTGTCACTTACATTGTTTTATGGGATCCATCCATGCTGATGTGTAGAGTTGTTCATTCATTTTCATTGCTGTGTCGTATGCTGTCATGTGAATAAACTAAACTTTATCCATTCTCTGCACAGAACGTTGAGGTGATTTCCAATCATTCTGCTGTGAGGATCCTTATTACGTATATCCTGGCATACATAGTTCAGCTTTCCTAGCGTGTCAAACTAGAAATGGAACTTCTAGGTGGTAGGTTGTCTTGTGTCTCTTGAGCTAAATTGCATTCCTGCCACTGTGCAAAGGACTCTCAATTGTCCTGCTTTCCAGCTTGTGGTCTGCTGGGCTGTAGGAATCCCAGCTTCTGATGTTAAGCTGTGTCTCTCTGATTCCTCATGGGACTGCACATTTTTGCACGTCTTCTTGGGCCTTGAATTCCCTCCTTCCAAAGTCTCAACCCAAGCTTTATCTACGTGTCTAGTAGGTTGCTTGGAGGTTTGTGGGGTTCTTTTTCTTAATTCAATACTAGGAGTATATTTATTCTAGTAATTAGTCTATGTGGTTATAAATGTAAATATCTGTTCTCAATCTGTGGCTTGTCTTCCTAGTCTCTGTTTGTCATCCTGATAAGCATATGATTTAATTTTTAAGGCAATACACTGATAAGTTAGAACATCATGAGATGTGACAAAAAGCATTTTCTTTCATTTAGTGTTTCAAAATAGCTTATGTGTCCATTTATGTGTGCACAGAGGAATGTACCAATGTGAAGACTTAACACGTGCTACAGGTTTCTAAGTTCTGAACAGTAAGAGCTAGTAAATCATTTAAAATGCATTCATGTTATACTTTATATTATTATAATGCACTAGACATGTAGTGGAGTTAAAGCAATGAAACACGCTAGAAGAAAGATGATAGATACAGTGAATTTGTCACTTAGCTGTCCAACAGACAAATGCAAGACATGGGAAGGAAGTATGTGCATGACAAAACTAAACATCTGTGCCCACAATAAGCCTCTTCAACTCCATTTTATAGACAGCTTTTGGATTTTCATCTTCAGTTCTTGACATGCAGGAGGACTGAGTTACTTTTGTATGTTGTTATGAAGGCCAAGCATTTGGCGTCAAGGTGAATACAGGAAAGCCAGACCTGATGGAGGAATTCATTCCAACACTGTCGTCTGCTGTTTGGTTTTGTGCCTGTCCCTCTCAGGAATTACCTAAGAAACCATGAGGTCATGTGATTAGTTTCTCCACCAGACTTTCAGTTCACAAGGACAAATCATGTCTGTCTCATCCCCTCACTGCATTAGCAAATCTTAACAGTGCTAATTCTCAGAAGGCTCTTGGTAAATATTCATTAAATAAACAAATGGAGAGTGTTCACAAGGTGATGTATTGTGGGCAGAGTCCTAACATTAAAGCTTCTGGTGTGGGATGATCAGAGGTGGCTCCACACTCAACTTTCCTAACTAGACCGTACTGTGGCAGCAAAGAGGTTGTTGTGGGAGGGAAGGTCATTCCACGAAGGAAAATATAGGATAACTTGGGCAAGGAGAGTCAGATTGCTTGGTTGAAGTTTGGGGTTTGTGCGCTGAGTTGAGGAAAAGAAATGATAGGTTGGGTAGCTCATGGCAGGTGCTAGACACCATCTGTTTAGACTTTTCGGAGCAGCTTCCAAGAAACACTGATCTTTTAGTATAGTGGTTACAGAATTGCCTTTATCCTCATGTGGACTCAGCAAGAGTTCTACTGTTAACCCAGCACGTTCATTGACTCTCTCCTTTGCACTCTCTTCAGTGACAACTCATCACCTCCTCTTCCTCATACTGTTAAATGCCTCCTTTCCCCCCGCCGTAGAACACATGTCACTTCATGCTCTGACGACCTACAGCTGGATTTCTCTGCTCCTGATTCTTCTTTATATCTCTCCTGCCTTCCTCCATGTTTTTGTTATTTCACTTCTAACACCCAGAACAAAAAATCTGAACCCATATCTCTGAGGAGACTTCATTCTCATGGTATTCATCATTCACCACATTTTATCTGAGTACCTACTGTGTGCTGTGTACTGTTCCAAGATGGAGGTGCAGTGGTAAGACAAAAACACTCTCTGACCCCACAAACATTGCATTCAGCAGAAAACCCATAGGCAAGGGTACACTCAGAGGGCTCATGGTGTACACAAGCAGTGCTAGACGTGTGTGACTCCATGTCCTGCCCTTTCTTAGTCTTGGCCCCAGACAATTATTTCCTTTTTCCTCAACCCAGTTAACTGGTGTGACTTCTGTATTGGGGACAGAAGCAACATCATTTTCCCAGGCCCCCAGGTTTGTGACTGTCAGTGCATTTTTGGCCCAGTCTCTGGTAGTCATTGTGCTGCCAAGTCCTGTGGGTGGTTCCCTCTTACTGTCCTGCAGCCACTGGAGAAGGTCTGTCCTTGAACCTGGCTTCACATCATTGTGTAATATAGAAAGTTTGTCCCTGGGTATGTCAGTAACAGAAGCATGCCTCTNNACCATGGCAGCACCCCCCAAAGCCTTATACTTCCCAACAGTCCCACCCTTGCCTCCAATCCTGCCCCTCCCCTGCTTCCCTGGTTGTCTACAGACCTCCCCTCTCTGGTATATATACAATCATCTTCACTCATTTTTCTGACTTATGTCTTTTGTCTACCAATCTATATACTGCCTCGCTATACCTTCAAGTTTGTTTCCTGTCCTGTTAGACAAGTCTCTGACCTTGGGAAGAATCCTGTTAAGGTGTATCCTCTTCGTTATNGGACTGATTCCTGGCATTCCTTTCTCAGTACTTTGCGACAATATCTTCCTCTTCCTCTGTTCACTACTGTTTCTCACTGAGGAGTTTTTATCTCACCCACTGAGTCACCAGGTCCGTGAAGATAGGGTTCATGATTGGTACCTACTGTTAGCTCCAGTACACAGTCACCAGGTCCATGAAGATAGGGTTCATGATTGGTACCTACTGTTAGCTCCAGTACACAGAGGTGAGGAAGGTATCCACAGGAAGTGCTCAGAAAGAATAGCATGCTTTGTATGTGTATCTTCTACTTGTCTGTATTTATGAATCGATGTATTTCCAAATATATTTTCCACATGCTTAAGAGGCATTTGCTGTGTGGTTTAGGACAAGGGTTATTCAGATTTCCCTTGGTCATCAGGTCTATGACATTACACAGTGGTGAGTGTATGGCTGGCACAGGTGAAAGGCTACCAGAGCTGAGGTCTGCAATTACTTTTTGTTCCCATCTACTTTGAGACCTCTTTTCTCTTAATATGAAAGACTAATCTTGCTGCTGAACATAAAGGGGAACCATGTGTGTGTACGTATGTGTGTTTTTGTGCTTATATGTCCATATACACATATATGTGTTTATATATACATGTGTACATATATGTATATATGAAGGAAATACACCAAAATATAAATCATGGTTATTTCTGGTAGGTGGCTTTTCATCTTTCTCTACAATAAGACATAATNCTTTTATTAACAACAATGAAATCCCTGAAGACATTACTTTTTTAAAGGATAGGAAGAGCTAAGGTTATTAGCTGGATGCTGGAGTCTGTCTTCTATATACACCCAGATGTCTGGTGGGAAACAGAGTTCTTGGCCTCTCATTGGTGTCTCAAGGTTTGAAAAAAATGATCAGAGAGTGAATTTAGCTGATTTGCATGTGGGCCAAAGTTAGGAGCCAAGGAACTGCCAACTTTGGTTGGTTGTAAAGGTCCAGCGCCTTGGACTGTGCTGGGAAAGAGAAGGGAAAATCCAGAGGCAGGGAGGCAGG
>LZPO01017314.1:24443-37996 GCA_001675575.1 Neotoma lepida
ACAAGTGCATCCCAGTTCAAGTCCTGATACAGGAGCCAAGTTGTTAATGGCAAACAAAATTTTCCCTGTTGTTATGGGAAATTGAGTGTGAGATGTGATTATTTTCTATTTCTTTGATATATATATATATATATATGCTTATTGGGGGTGTTCCAACTGTACCTGGTATGGGTCAACCATCTTTTAGCTTGTTCTGATAAAAATTCAATTTTGAGCATGACTGAGACCTCATTTATGAATTGCAAAATCATTTTGAACTTGCTTGTTAGCTGAATGAAGAGTCGGGTTTAGCCTGATAGCACCATGCTAAGTCATGCTCGTAATTGGATTGTGGATTACTGCACTGTGAGTACCATGAGGACAGGGATTCAGGTCTGCTATATGTTTCTTTAATTAATTTTGTTATTTGGCAACTTTTATTATTTATCTCATACACATATATGCTATATCTTTGTCTAATTTCCCTCCCCTTTTTAATCATTATCTACAGTGCCTACTCTATTATCAGGTACATTATAGGTACTATAAGCCAATTGAGTTGTGTGGAAAGTGAGTGCAATGTCCTTAGTGTGTAGAAATACAGAGAATAATATTCTCCATTTTCAGTGCAAGCAAACCAGGGGCCAAGTACTGTGGAGTAGGAATGAGCTCTGTAGAGTGATGCTGTAGTTGGCAAAAACCAATAGCATACTCCTTGAATTCCAGATAACGTCATAGNTAGACAGGTGGAAAACACAATCTGATGGGTAAAGCTAAATCCAGGCTCAAGAGCCAGGACAGAGAAACAGAGAAAACTTAACAGAGCATCTCCAATCAAAGGAGCAAAGCACTCCAACCAGAGTAGTGAGTGAACTGGGATCCTCAATGCACAATCAGATGTGGGAAGGGAAGCTACAGTGTGATTTGGCCAATGGCAATTCTGAGAACTCTGCTAAATGTGGACTCCTCCAAAAGTACGTTTTTTCTATTCTCCACCCCTGAGTTTTTAAATGTCGTGGTTGACTTCTGGGTTTGGTGAATCGTTTCTAATTAAGAATGGCAAATAGAAAGATTGGAAGAGTAAAAGCACCAGGGGCCTGAAGCAATGAACAGGAAAATAAACCTAACAGAGTACATGTCCCCCGCAATGAAACAAATGTTCCAAGAAGTCAGGTTGGAAAATGTGTCTCACTTGGTTTACCTCACTGTGGTGGTTGCCAGTGAGAAGGACTGTAACACAGAGCTTACTACAAATGCATTTCTNTCTGTCCTGCACCACCCCTGTACTTAGGATTCCCAGAAAACATTCCAGAACCTTCAGGAAATTAAAATGTGAGAATAGATCCATCTGCTGGGAGTCAGTCAGCCCAAGAGATCATAACAGTGGATCCTAAAGCTACTCCCTAGTAGAGAATGGCGCTGGCCTTCAGCTTGATTGTATTGTGCATTAGGACCATTCTGGAAGTACACAAAAGAGATATCAAATATCCTTAGCTGGAAGAATTTTAGTCTGTTTGGGAGAGAAAAAAAATATAAATATTTATAGGACAAAATTCACACCATGTAGGTTAGGAATAGTTCTTACATCAGCCTAAGAGGTTTAAGAGATGGAATGTTCTCTCTTCCCTCAGTGTCTGCCCAGCATCAAGAACGAATCACTGTGTGATGGCAGGAATCCTTGGGTTGTTTAAAAAANAACAACATAGTAATAACCACTGAGTAGGTATACTAAAAAATAAGACCTACTAAGTCTGCCAAAATCGTGTTTTTCTTTGTGTTCTTCTCAATATGGCCCCATTTCATCTGTCTCTTAACGTTACTTTCAGTGTGCCTCAATTCCTACCAATACTCATCCCAAGACAGTTCCATCCAGAAAAGAGAGAAAGAGCAGACATATCTGTCAGGATGAGTCAAGCTATGCTGTAGTAACAAACAACCTTTAACATTTTTTAATGACTTAAAACAAGATTGTGGGTTTTGTGAACACTGTCATGTCAACAGGGAGGGTTCTGTTTATTACCCATTCTGCTGATGGACCAACTGAGAAAGTTACCAATTACCATCCCAGACAGAAAGAGGATTCTGAAAGGTTCTTGTACCCGCAATTATGTTTCAGGAGGAAATGGCTCAANGTTAATGACCAGAACTAACTCAATGCCCTTACTCAACCTCCAAAAAGGCAGGAAAAATAATGGAGTGGTACTTAGAAGGCAGAGAACTACAGTATTTTATAAACATCAGAATAGCCACCTTACCAGTTCAAATCAATCATATTTACAGGTAATATTTATTATGGCTCCAGCTCAGTGTGTACATTCTGGCTGTGACTAAAATGGGTATTTAAATTTTGTCTGTACTCAACCAATGTTTCTGTGCATGTGAATTTCAAATGTACTCATTTGGATGCCATTATTCATGTTTCTCTCATTATCTTCTGTTCCTTGTCTTGCTTTCATTTCTACTAAGCTGTGCTCATGACTAACAGCTTCTATATATAGTGGATCAGTGTAGTTTTCAGCNTCTATATAGAGTATAAAAATGAAAAGTCTNCTTGTTCACGTCAAAACTCTTTCCAGATTTAGGAAACCAATTTCAGGAGTATACTGTCCTGATGAGCCCTCTGCATAAGAGCTAAATTTGTTATATCACCCATTATATAACTTGTAGAGTGTTCTGTTGGTATGAGAGCCCACACAGGGTGTGCTACATGACAGGGATGTAAGCTTATTAAATCTCTCATAACAAAGGTACTAACATTTCAAAGGATGCTTTCCCCCATGTAAGAACATGACTGTCAAGCTGCACCCAATATAAGCCATGCTGTATGATTCTCTGACCTTGTCCTAGAAATCACATGAGTACTCTGTTATTGATTCGATCTGGGGTCACTGGGAAGCCAAGGCAGATTCTAGTGAGAAACACATTCAAATTGCCTGCAAATACAGACAGACAGTGGTATAGTGAGAACACTAGGTCAGAATTGACTCTGGATTGACAANGAGGTTAGAATTAACAGAAGGATATAAAAATATAGTTCTTCATTATTTTCCGTACATTCAAAACTCTGGATAGAAACATTAAAATGGTGAATGTTGGACTTCTAGAGGGAGGAACTGCAGTATCTGGGATGGGGGTGCTGTATCAACTTATTTGTTCGTAACTCTGCTGTTGACCAACTGTNTGAGCTNTGGGAACTGCTTGAACTGAACCATCAATCTTCTCAAAATCTAGTTCCTCGCCTGTAAGATTGGAAAGAGATAGGAACTGGTCTCTGAATTCCCTTCATGCTGAAATATTGGGTTTTTCTGCTGGCTTAGTAGTGATTCATAGACCCATTGCCTTTTGCAGGGAAGTTATAATAAATATATGTCCTAACTAATGTAAAATTGTGAAAATCATATTTATATATAAAAAATAACCTGCCTACACTGTAACTGTTACCTCTACTGATGGGAGATACACAGGAAGCATAAAAGAGTCTATTCTAGAGGTTGCTTAGAATAAAGTGAAGTTACCAGAAATTAACTGAACATGTGCTCCATTCTCTCTGTTTTTTATGCATTCATTATAAAACCTATTGAGTATCTACCATGTACTCTACTGGGTAAAATTGGCAGACTTGGGAAGGGAATTGGGGACATCACTAAATGCACTACCATGTGACATCTTTGCTACATAGGAAGGAAAGTGAAGTAGAGAGACTGACAGGCAGAGAAAGCAGGGTGCTTAGGGTGCTTCCTGAACTGGCAGTCCCAGGAGGCAAAGAAATATCATGACACAGATTGAGTATCTTTAATGCAAACACCAGGGACCAGAAGTTTAGAGGAATTTTTTGGATTTTGGAATATTTGTACAAGCTTTACCATTTGACCATCCCCAATCCAAAGTGAATTCAAAGTCCAAAGCTCTTTGAGCATCATGATTCTCAGATGAGAGATGTGCAGCCTGTATGAGTCAGGGGGTGAGCAAATTGGAGTAAGGAAGTTGTGGTCTGGGAGGAAGAAGATGTGAGACATAATTCTGACCAAGATGGAGAAGCAAAGACCAGATTTCTTTTCCTTCCTGAAACAGTGTTTTAATTGTCAAAATATACGAAATGATGTTCAAGACAATGGACATCAGACGTCCGCAAGATGCCTGAGAGGCAGGAAGCTAGGCAACGCAAGTCGCATAAAACTCAAAACCCAGCTTGCTGCTTTGAGTTCTTGAGTTTTGGTACAAAGAGGGGGTAGCCCTTGTCCCCACCTAGACCGAAAAGCCTCATATTGATGGGACATCAGTCAGAGTATATAAGCTATCTCAGTGGGGAGCAGCAAGCCCAGGGCTAAAAATGGCTCTAGTTCTGTCTACAAGTCTTATAGACATAACTGCATCACAGAACAAAACTCAATAATAGTTGTGGGAGAGCCAAGTGTGGTGGTGCACACCTTTAATCCCAGCACTNGGGAGGCAGAAGCACGTGATCTCTGAGTTTGAGGCCAGCCTGATCTACAGAGTGAGTTCCAGGACAGCCAGAGCTACATAGAGAAATCCTATCTTGGAAAAAACAAGCAAGCAAACAAACAACAAAAAAAATAGAATAGTCATAGAATATAAAAGTATTGGTAAAATAAGGTAAAATCCACAATGTCTAGCTTCTAATCAATAATTATTTCCTGCAAAGAAACAGGAAAATGTTCTCTGTAATGAGGAGGGCGGTAATCAGTTGACACTAATTGTGAATTGACAAAGAAGTTAAAATTAGCAGACATGGATNTAAAAACAGACATATACATATACANACATATACATATATGTGAAACATATGTAAAAAGTGTATAGCTATTGGCCATATTTATGCATTGAAAAAGCTGGGTAGAAACCTGGAAGAGATGAAAATGACACGTGTTGGACTTCTACGTGTAGGAAGTACAATATCTGAGGTGGGGGAAAATATGCATGACTAAGGGTAAGTCAAGCTAGCAAAAGAAAGCACAGTAAAGATTTTCTCTGTGTGCATGTGGATGAGTGTGTGTGCATACATGTGTATGCATGTATGTGTGTATATATGTGTGTGTGTATGCATGTGTGTGTGTGTGTATGCATGTGTATTCTCCACCACAGAGGCTAGGAGAGATGGAATAAGAGTATCAGTGTGCTAACAGAAAACCTTTATGACTTAGAATTCTATGCTGAGTTAAACTATAATTAAAAATGAAGGTGAAATAAAGATATTTCCAGACATAAAAGAACCTAGAAATTGTATTACTTGTAAGTCCTTGCTTTTAATAAAAAAATAAATTAAATATGAAAGGGAAGAAGTAGGTGCAAGATATACTGATATAACAAACACTAACATACTCTGTCAAATATTTTTAAATACTTAGTACAAACAATGAGGGATCATACACACCTAAAATGGGGGGAACAGCTTTTTTTGAAAAATGGAGAGCTTTAAAGGGAAGTAGAAAAGCTGAGATCCTGGTTTGACTCAAGAACAGGATAAAGGTAGCAGCTGCCAGCCTCACCCCTGTGTTCCCAGCACTGAGGAAATGGGAAGACCAACTTTCGGGGCAGCCTAAGCTGTGCAAGCTACAGAGCAGGATCTCTCTCTTAAAAAGACAAGGGGGTAGGAATTAATTTAGATTCTGTAAGAAAAGTATGCATTTTTATGTTGGGAAAATACAAGTATATAATATCAATACTAGTAGAAGAAAGTAAGAAAAATAATACAAACAGAAAACAACAAGAGCCTAAGTATATTATGAATCCAAGTAGATCCAAGACATTAATTGAAATATAAATATTTTAAATGCTATTTTTTGCTCAAAATTTAGATGTATGTTATATAAAAGAGATGTAAATCTTAAGCAATATTATGAAAAATAAGATCTACCAAGCAAGTATTAACCAAAAGGAAGCAGGTATAGAAATTTGGATATTAGATAGAAATTACAATTAATGATGGCCTGGAGAGATGGCTCATGGGTAAATGTGCCTTCTGTCACACTTGGCAACTTGAGCTCAGTCCTTAAAAAGAGAACTNACTCTCAAAGGTTGTCATCTCTCCTCCACGTGTGTGCTATGGCACACACACACACATACGTGCGCACACACACACATACACACACCATACATGAAAAACTTTTTTAAAAGGTTTGTTAAGTTATTCAACAAGTTTTGGCGAGGGCTGGGAGGGTAAAGGGGCAGGCCACCAAGCCTGACACTGTGAGCTGGGTCCCTGGGACCCACGGGGTGGAAGAAGAAAACCGACCCACTAAGTTGTCTTCTGAGCCCAGCACATGGGCACTGTGGCACAGGTGCTACACGCAGTCCCGGGGTTTCCCATCTAGGTGTCCATAGGACTTGTTTTCTCCACCAGTTAAAGATTTAAAAGGCAGTAAAAATCTCAAGGCCAACAGGTAGGAGTGAAGGTGGGGTGGACCTCCGACACAGCAAACTGCAGCAAACCGCATCAGCCAGTAAAGAAAGGCTTTTATTAGGGATGAGAAAACACATAGAGAAAGACCTAAGCGCTGTCTCTCATTAAGGGCTAGGGGCTTTAAGGGTTTTTGAGGGGGGCCTTCCTCCCTCAAGTTAGGGTTGATCAGTTTGAGCAAAGACAGGGAAGCTACTAGGTTCACATACTTGGAGTCTGGCCTTGAACTTAGACCTGTCAACAGGTAGGGGAGCCCTACTGGTGAGAGAAAGGGTCCAGCAAGCTTTCATTTTAAGCGGCCAGGCCTTTGTCTCAGGTCAGGAGGATGAAGAAGCCAGCCATCTTGGAAGTTCACCATCTTTGTTACCTAGTCACAGCCCCTCTCCCTATCTGTCTGCCTACGAGGGAGTCTGTCTGATTCCTAGTCTCTTGGCACAAATAAATAAATAAGCAAGTGAGTGTAATTTTTAAATTTTGAAAATATAGTTAGTTAACCCCTTCTTTACATTTTTGCTATATATGCTCCATCAGAGCTAATATGGGAACTGCTATCTGGAATTGGGAATGCTACCATGCCAACACTTTTTTTTTTTTAAAGAAAATAGAGAATAACACAGAAGGAAAAGAAACTGGATGTGGTGGCATATGCCTATAATCCCAAAGTGGAGGAAACTGAGGCAGGAAGATTACACGTTCCAGCCTAGCCTGGGCTTCCTTGTCTCAAAAGACCAGAAAAGGAAAAAAAAGGAAAATGCACGGTGTCGGTGTGGGCTTGGAGGAGAGCTGGGGAAGGCTTAGAAGCAAGAACATCGGAGCTCAGTGTTCACCATGTCCCGGGACTTGAGACACTAGCCCATTGGGCAGGTCATACCACAAAGCATGTTGGGAACAATGTGGCAACTTCCACATAGTATGCAGGTGAGTGTTTGAGGCCCCAGCCACCACCTGCACAGACTTCATTCTCGTGGAAAGGCGGCGAATTATGGGCTGCAGAACTAATATTCACCAAGGAAGAATACAGAGGAGCTANGTTTTGGGATGAAGAGGTCACTAGTGAAGATGAGAGCTATAAGTAAGAGTCATGCCAATTCATGTTGGATACAAGACTTACCTGCTAACTCTCTGAGCAGCCAGAAGCTAGGAATCTTCCAGAAGTTTTGCATTAGAGAAACAGGAAAATAGGTGATTCCTCTCACTATGAGTAAAGCTAGATCTAGGTTAGCAAAGGAAGGGGCTGTCTCTTTTGGGTTAAAATTGAGTTGAGAGACTAGAGATGTTGCTTTGTGGAAGAACACATGCTTAGCATTCCCCAGCACCCCAGAGGAAGCGAACAAGCCAGAAACTTAAGTTAAGGTTGATTGGTATTCATCAGGGCTCAAAGGGGCTCAGTAGGTTTTGAGTCCAGACCAACCCGAGAGAAACTTAATTATCCCCTTGTTAGCAGCTTTCTTGTAATTTTCAGAGCTCCTGCTGGGGACCTGTTGGGATCATTTAACAATCTCCTAGAAGTACAAATACTGTATGACAAATTCAGTATGACAGCATTAAAATTCTAGACATTGAAAGACACAAAACAAAGCACATTTGAGGGGGAAACAGCTATTCTCACAAAAGCTGAGTCAGAAGCAGTTACCCATAGTTTATCTGAATTTGCCTTTTAGACTGATTTCTTTTTTCTTATTAAGATTCTAGGCTCCGCCTATCCCAGCAGAATTTGACTTTCCAAAACTGCTGTGGGTGGCCTGAGTGAGCACTTTGGGTTTGTTTCAACCCATTGGGCCCTTAGGTTGAGCCAGCTTGGACTCAGGCGTTGCTGCCCTGGTTGTCTCATGGTTTAACTTTGTGGGGTTCCTTCCCTCTCTCCCTCTTTTCAACAAGACTGGATCCTGAGATCCAGGCTACTTTGAATTCATTTTTCTGTTCTGACCAAAATAAAAATAATAATAATAATAAAGGCAATTATAAAAAACATTCCTAAGCCTCCCCAGTCTGCCCTTGTAAGACCCTGTTACCCATAGCTGTTAGGATTAAGTTTTGCTACATGTAAGAACAAAGCTTTAGGATGGAGACACAGCCAAGTTCTAGAGTGATTGCATAGCATGCATGAAGCCTTGGGATTCCCAGCACTATCATTCAAGGCCAGCCTGAGCTACATAAGATCTTGTGTTAAAAAAAAATGTAATGCCCCCTAAGGACACTAGCTTTAATAAGAAAGACGTTCATTTTTCTGTCACCTGACCAACATCTGAAGGTAAGCAGTCTCCTAGCAGTGATCAGTCTAGGAGTGGCACAGACCATCCGGAGTTATCAGGCACCCAGGACCCCACTAGCCTATTCCTTCCTGTTCCTAGGATTTAGCCTCCCTTTTACTAAGAAGGTGCTGTTCCAATAGCAGGGTGCACAAAGTGGGGATATGGTGGCATCCACATATTAAAGAGATTAGTTGTACCAGTTCTGTTGCCAAACCTGATATCTTGGCTAGATCCACTGCCAGAGAACTTGGGAGCGTATCGTCCCAATGGTTATCAATGCCAACCCTCCCCCAAATTAGGGCAGAGGGAACTTTGGGAGATACTTGAAAGTCTTGGTCCTAGTGTGTCTTATTGTCAGAAATGATAACTCGTGGCAATCCATCATGTATGCTTCTGATCTTTCTCCGTATTTTATACTTTCTTTGAACCAAAGAACACTGATATACAGTGAAGGTGTCCTTAAGGCTAAGGNCTGACTGATTCATTCTATATATCATAAAGCACTATTGCATTTCCCCTTGTACGGGCTACTTTTATGTCAACTTGACNCAAGCTAGAATTATCTGAGAGGAGGGANCCTCAACTGAGAAAATNCTTCTGTAAGATCTGGCTGTAAGGCATTTTCTTAATTAATGATCGATAGCGCATTGAGGGTGGGGCCATCCATGGGCTGGTGGTCCTGGGTTCTATAAGAAAGCAGGCTGAGCAAGCCATGAGGAGCAGCCAGTAAGCAGCACTCTCCATGGCCTCTGCATCAGTTCCTGCCTCCAGGTTCCTGCCCTGTTTGAGTTCCTGCCCTGACTTCCATTGGTAAACAGTGATGTGGAAGTGTAAACCAAATAAATTTTTCCTTCCCAACTGGCTTTTTGGTCATGGTGTTTCATCTCAGCACTAGTAACCCTAACTAGGACACTCCACTTAACATTTAAAGTATATTTTTAAAACATTTTAAAACCATTATAAAATATTTTCCTCAATTAAAAAGCATAGCACAATGAAAGCCCANNGCTAGCAGACAATAAATGAAATTTGAAATATGTAATACCTATTTCTAAAAAGATTTGAGAGTTTAGTCAAAACTCAGAAGAAGATGTTAAAGCTAATTAAACATGAGAGAGTCCAGATAAAAGAAGNGGGGCATGTAACTGTTTCAAAAATATGATTAAGAAAAGTACAGCATCATGTCGGGCGGTGGTGGCACATGCCTTTAATCCCAACACTGGGGAGGCAGATGCAGGTGGATCTCTGAGTTCAAGGCCAGCCTAGTCTACAGAGCTAGTTCTAGGACAACCAGGACTGTTACACAGAGAAACCCAATCTCAGAAAACCGAGAGAGAGAGAGAGAGAGAGAGAGAGAGAGAGAGAGAGAGAGAGAGAGAAAAGAAAAGTATAGAATCATTCATTTACTCCAGAAGCTCCAATCAGAAGTAATTGACAGTCTCTATGAGAAAAACTTTAAAACTACCCAGATTTACTGTTCTCCTGTTAAGACACTTTCAATCCTATAAGGACAGGGATATGGGCATATTATCCAAGGCTAAAAGGTGCTGTAACCAAGGTGCAAACAGCNATTGACTGGAGGGAGAAATTCCATAGCCTGCTGGTGGCAGTGGCGCATATAGGGACTGTTAGGGAGGAGGAATTTGTAGGTAAGGCTGCCTTGGAGCTGAGCTTGGAGGTCAGAAAGGGTTTCCTGGACGTACCAGCAGTGTGGTTTAGAGGAAGGCATTCCTATTCCAGACTAAGGAAACATCATAAGAGACAAGGACTTGGGGCAAATGCTGAGTGTGTTTGGAAATCAGCAAACGTAGATGTTCTTTGCAGCAGAGGATCCGTCTGCATAGCAGATGCATTGGAGAGTTGGAAAGACTGGTTCCTCCAAGCCATGAAGTATATGCTCAGAGAAGTGGGCCTGGTTCTCTAGGCAGCAAAGGATAGGACAGGGTGAGCATGCTCGCATCCCATGACCTCTTCTTCCTCAGAAAGTAGTGGGCAAGACTGTTGCCAAGGAGAGGCTTATCCTTGTGTGGTGTTTAGAAGCCAATGAGGAATCAGAAAGGGAACAGCAGGCTGTGAGAAACCTGCAAGTCTTCACTGAGGTGTTTGGAGGTGTTTTTCTCCTTTTTATTTATTCTTTGTGTCTTTCACATCATGCATCTCCATCCCATTCATCTCCCCATCCCTTCGTATCCACCTGCCCTCTGACCTTGCAACCCCCCCCCAAGTAAAATAAAATAAAATTTAAGAGAAAAAAGAAGAAAGAGAAGGAAAAATATCAGTCTCATTATGGAAGCTGTAGTGTGACATAGTGAGTCACTCAGCAAACCCTTTTATCCTTATATCTTTACTTGCAAGTGTTCATTGCAGAGAGTCATTGGTCTGGTTTGAGGCCTCTGGTCTCTGCTCCACTAAACAATGCTGGGCCCTCACTGGGACTCCTCTTGGATATCTTGCTGTTGCCCTGTGTTGTAGAAATCCTGTAGCTTTGGGTCTGCAAGACCGGTCCCTTCATGTGCTCCAGCAGATCACAGATGGGATGGATGTTGGGGTGGGTCAGCACATAGCCCTGGTTCTGGGCCTGGGTAGTTGCAGGGTTGGTCAGCCCACCAGCTCTTCCTTGTCCTCACCACAAGGTGAGCTTTCNAGCATTGCCCTGGCGAGTTCACCCCTTGCAGAGATGAGCAAGGGGTGGGGCCAGTTCTCCTATTTTCACATCCTCAGGGTCAGTTCTCCCACACCTACACCTTCAAGGTCAACTCTACTGTGTTGCCCAGGCATCACATAGGGGCCACTCTCCCAGTGCTGCAGCTGATGAGGGGCAGGACCAGCTCTCCCACTCTTATGACCTCAGGGCCAGCTCTTCTCCCAGCTGCTTCAGGCATTGATGGGTTGGGGGTGGGGGAGATCTCTCTTCCCTCAATGCCACCACATGACAGATGAGTAGTGGGGACAGCTCTCCCATGCTCACAACTATAGGGTTGGCTCACCCACACCTCCACCAACAGGATTGGCTCTATTGTGCTGCCCAGGTGAGGTGCAGGGCCTGCTCTCCCGAGTGTTGCAGCTGGTAGGGGACAGGAGCAGCTCTTCTATGACCCTTATGACCTCAGGGCCAGCATCCCTCCCCCCACCCTGCCACAGATGAGTAATGGGAACAGCTCTGAGGGAGTAGATCTTTAAAGCAGAANGGCGAGCATGATGGCTTAAATAGCAACTCTCTGTCCTTTGACAAGTGCAAGGATATAACAATGTAAAAATGTGTATGCATTCCTGCAGCATCTCCTGCAGCAGTGTGGGAAGATTTTCCATGACATTGACAGGAACAAAGATGACATTTAATACAACGTGTGTGTGTGTGTGTGTGTGTGTGTGTGTGTGTGTGTGTGTGTGTGAAAAAGAGAGAGAGAATCACACTTTCTTTTGGGCCACCAACCAGCTCCCAAATAAAGACACAGAGACTTAATATTGGTTATGAATGCTCAGTCTTATTTTATGCTTGTCCCACTAGCTCTTATAACTTCAATTAACCTATTTCTCTTCATCTATGTTTTGTTTCTGGGTCTTTTACCTTTCTTTCCTTCTTTATGTCCTACTTTTCTACTTCTTGTGGCTGGCTGGCTGGCGACTGCTTGGCTGACTAGCCCTGGGTGTCTCAGTCTCTCTTTCTCTCCTTGTTCTCTCTTTTCTCTCATTCTCTCAAGCCTAGATTCCTTCTCCTACGTATTCTCTCTGGCCGCCAGCCCTGCCTATCCCTCTATTGCCTAGCTGTGTTTTATTAAAGCTGTGTTTTATTAAAGCAATCAGGTGCCTTAGGCAGGCAAGGTGAAACAGCAACACATCTTCACAAAGTTTAACAAATGCAGCATAAACAAGTGTAACACATCTTTACATAGTTAAAGTAATATTCCACAACAAGAAAGAGAGCGCTAATTGTTCTTTAGTTGAGTAGTTAACAAGACATGACCTCTGTCTGACCTCTGAGGAGTGTTGTGTGGTTGGAGGACAGGACTTGTGGGCACTTTGTGAATCATTCAGTACTTGGAATGATTTCCTAAAGCAATGCTGAATGTCCTTGGGCATTTTCACTAAGAGAAATTTAGACAAGAGCTAAGACATGTTGTCTGGTAGACCAGGAGGAGGCAAGGCCCGTCCCTGCATTTCTTTCAGAAGTGCTTTGTAATGGTAAAGATTGTGTAATCTCAGCAGAAGGCCTTTCAAGGTGACACTCCTGTAGCAAAGCCACAAAGTTCAGAACAGCCCACACACTTGTCCAGAGTCCTTGGCCCTCTGCACCCCCACCCTACCCCCCACACACAGGGTTCTACGGGGGAAGCTGTGGATCAGAGCACTGAGTTGGAGCTTAAGGATGTTTAGGTAATTTTTTCTCAGGTGCCCAATGGTGTAGTTTTTATAGATGAGAAAATAGTCCAGGAACAGCCAGTGTTGAGCCCAGGTTCTCCAACCATCTAGGAGCAAACCCCGCTTAGCTCTCCCATGCTGCCACAGAAGGGATGGTGATACTTGAGTTCCCAGCTGCCCAGAAGAATGTTGATTGTGGGGGTGNGATCTCCAGTCTGCCAGAGGAGGAAGAACCAGGGGAGGCAGTCAGATGGGGATTTCAAAATTATTCTAAAGTGGTTTTAAAGGGTTTTAGAGAAAAATCTCCTTAACCATCCCATGTGAGGGGCATTAAACTGCAGCGTAGGCCTCTCCCCTGCACTTAGGATGCCTGTGCTTCTCTCCAAAATTCCTGATCCTGTGAGGGAGAGAGACCACAAAATGCCAATCCTCCCCAACAGAGAGAGAAAAGGCTGTGTGCTTTAAAGCACTGAGCGTCCATTAGATGATGAGTGTGAAGATAGTTCTGTGGTCACTGACCGCCCCCCCAGCTGACCTCACTAACC
>LZPO01017314.1:64202-78105 GCA_001675575.1 Neotoma lepida
GCTCGCAGGTTTGTTCATGGGCTGTCTGTTCCCAGGGTCTAGACTTCCATTCTGCTCAGCGCCTCCCAAAGCTGAAGGCATCAGAATTCATACTTTACTTTGNTTTCCATCTGANGCTCCTTGAGTTGCTCAGTCTACTTGGATGAGGATTTGGAGGACACTGACCCTGTTACAAAGGCCACACCAGCCAGACATGGTGGCTCAGCCCTGTAGTCCTGGCACTTAGNNGGCAAAGACAGAAAGATCACAGAAATNTGAGNCTAGCCTGGGCTAGAGAGTGAGCCCCTATCTCAAAACAAAACAAAATACACCANAGCATACCTTTTCAACTCTCCCTCTCACCTCTGGCACCAAATTCTTCCCTCCCTGGGAAGAAAAGAAGCAGCCATAGGTAGATTTTGTGCGGTGTGTACGCCTGATGAAAGCAACTTCCCAGGCACCGTGTGGGGAAGTCGGGGCAGTGGGAGGGAACTCGCGGCCACTGTTTACGTAGCATCCACGNCCCAGACGTGAAGAACTGTGCATGCTGGTGCTCAGCTCGCTCTCTCTCCTTTTTATCTAGTCCAGGACCCCAGCACATGAAATATCATTGTCCACAGTTAGGGTGACCTCTGTTAGCCTAATGTCGAGATGATCCCTTACAGACAGGACCTGATGTTTGTTTCCATAGTGATGCCAGAGCCTGTCCAGTTGACATCAGTATTAACTGTCACACGGTAGCTGGCCTACTATGAAGTCTCAGGCAGAACAGTCCTGTACAGTACTGTAGACAATAGGCAGTGTAGTTGAAAGTTTTCTCAGGTCCCATCCGGCCTCGTGGTCCAGCATTCCTCCAGTCCCACCCAGCCCTGTAGTCCTTCAACCGCTTATAAAATAATCATTCAGAGGCTTAATATTATTTACAAACTGTATGGCCTATGGCTTAAGTTTCTTGCTAGCTAGCTCTATCATCTTAAATTAACCCATTTCTATTAATCTATGTTTTGCCACATGGCTGTGGCATTAGCAGTCTGCTGGCATGTTGCTCCTTGGTGTCTCCCCCAACTCTACCCTTCTTTCCATATCTCTACTTGGATTTCCTGCCTGGCTGTAANCTTTCTTGCCATAGNCCAAAACCCTTTATTTACTAACCAATGGGAACAGCATATATTCACAGCATACAGAAAGACATTCCAGGCAAGGCAGTGTTTATCTGCCTCTGACAGGAGCCAGCCTAGCCTAGAAGCTGCTGCAGCCTGTCCAACAGACAGCACATTCCACTACTAAAATCCCAGGCGCCAAACACCCAGAAGTTCAGGGTCCCTTTCTTGGTCCTGTTGCTATCTAATCCAGAGAATTAATGGCCCTCTGCCCACCAGAAGAATCCTCTAAAGGTCTGATCACACACACACACACACACACACATACGTTTTAGTATGATTTTGTGATAAGAGCAGGAACCTTGGGTTTCAGATTGCTCTGCCATGCCTGAAACCACAAGAAACTAAAAAGGCATGGAAGATGAATATTGTCAAAGCAGTTCCTTTCAGGCATGGAGCTGGTTACGAACTGTAGCTGGCTGTTNGCCAGCCCCTCTTCATTTGTGTGAGCTACATGTAAATGCAGAGCCCACTGCCNCATGGGATCTTGGGAGTNTGATGAATGAGGAAGACAGAGGGTCCCCACACTATACCTATACAATTTCATTCCCTAATAACATTGCCATTATAGTACACCTGTGAGGAAAACAGTAAAATGTTTGTGTTTTAATCAGTCTGTTGGGCTAGATGCTCACACTCTGATACCAGCCCTTGGGAGATGGAAGCAGAAAAATCAGAAGCCCTAGGCTGTCTTGGCTACACAGCAAATTCAAGCCAGTTGGGGCCACACAGAGATCCTTTCCCCAACAAATGAACAAACACCATACTCTTGGTACCTGAAACAAATGCACTGAATAAGAAATATAGTAATTGAGCCAAGTGTGGTGGTGCACACCTTTAATTCCAGCGCTGGAGAGACAGAGGTGGGTGGATCTCTGAGTTCGAGGCCAGCCTGGTCTACAGAGCGAGTTCCAGAACAGTCAGGGCTGTTACACAGAGAAACCCTGTCTCAAAAAACCAAAAAGAAAAAAAAAAGTTAGGATTGAACCCCGCCCCCTTTTTATAATAGAATAAAATCTGTAAGTGACCCTTGATTACGTTTAATTTCATTGGGAAAATTAGATTTCTTGAGCTTCTGGAATCCTAAAATTGCAGATGATGGGCTCCACCTATTTCTCTAATAGAAGTAACCCCTTCTGCAGTGTCCCTGACAGGAGGTGAGCCAAGCTTGACAGGGAAACCCCCCAGAGACTGTGGCATATGATTCCAGAAGTCTGTTAGACTTGAGTGCAGTTCCAACCCTAGGAAATTCCTCATACTTAGCACTCAAATCTAGATATTTGCTTCCTGCCCAGCCCCCAATCAGCATTCCCTTCCCATCCCCCACTCTGTCTACCGTCTACTTCTAATCTTTTTTCTGGAATGAAGCACTATGCATTACACATAAACCTTGGATGTTAGGAGCCTTGAGAGATGGCTCAGCNGTTAAGGGTGCTTCTCGCTCTTGCAGAAGACCCTTGTGTGGTTCCTCACACCCACATAGTGGCTCACAACCACCGCTAACTTCAGTACCAGGGGATCCAACACCTTCTTCTGAACTCTGCAGGCACCAGGTGCACACATGCTTACATGCAGACAAAACACCCATACACGTCAAATAAAATATTTTTAAAATGTCGAAAACTACTCTCTTAAGGTGTACAAACTGAGCAGTTTCTCCCTGAATCCTTTATCAGACACTTCAAATAAAATATATTAAACCCAGCTCCTAACTTCTTTAAAGTGGTTGTTTGTGTTTGTGGATTAGTGGTCCTGTTTGATACCCTGGCATGCAGACTTTGCCTCCCAGTCTTAACCTGGACGAGGGCTGGACTCTCACTCACAAACCTCTGACCTGGTGTTCTCTAGACAAAGGGCTTCGAGGCAGGGACCTTCCACTCTGAATGTCTGCTCAAGTTCGACTGCTTACTTCTCAAGTCCTTCATCTGCTGTTCGGGCTGAAGTGGTCATTTTTATTGCCCTTCATCAGTCTTCCTGAATTGCCTCTGGGAATTCTAAAAAATGTCTGTTTTCTTTCTCCAGACTAGGTAAGTACCTGTGGTGATCTGAAGTCATTAGCCTAAATTACTTACGTTAAGTGTACCAAACATAGAACAAATATCTTCGCTTTGAGGTACAATTTATCCGATCAGACCACACAAACTTTCCACTTTTGTAGTCAAAAATGATTGATGATCAGCATGTTTTGTATGTTTCTGTTTTTGTTTTTGTCTTTTGAGACAAGGTCTTGCTAGCCTAGGCTAGCCTTAAATTTGCCCTGTTGTGGAGGCTGGGCTTTGAACTCCTTATCCTCCTGCCTCTGCCTCCCAAGTCTTGGGATTATGGACACACACCACCATTTATAACACGTGCTGATGTGTTATAATCGACTTGTCTTGTCCTTAAAAGGCTCCTTGTAACCCTCTGGGGAAGCAGGAGGAGCAGGTCCTCAAGGAGTCAGTGGACTCCAAAAGGTGATGTGGAATGAGAGGGTGTCTATTTGAAATGGAAGGTCACTTGTCTTCTTGGGCTGTTTTTGCATCCATGAAGCTGGTGAAAATGGCTCCCAAAGTTCCTGGATGCCTCGAGGAATGCAGTATGAAGTAATGGTGCCTTTCCAGCTGTGAGATTGGTCTTTCTCCTGTGTGCAGGCTCTCCCTTTAGAATACAGCAGTGACCGGAGGCTTTCCCAGGATGTGTAATGGGCAATAAGAAGAGATGGTGAGGGGCTGGAGAGGTGGCTCAGAGGTTAAGAGCACTGACTGTTCTTCCAGAGGTCCTGAGTTCAATTCCCAGCAACCACATGGTGGCTCACAACCATCTGTAATGAGATCTGGCGCCCTCTTCTGTATACATAATAAATAAATCTTNAAAAAAAACAGAGATGGTGAGAGGTGTTGGATAGCTGAGAATCTTGGTAAACAATACAAGTCTGGATCCTGCCTCAGCTACTGACTGGCTGGTGACCTTGAGATACTTCAAGGGCAAGTGATGAATTATCATCTTCCATGTCTCATGCAGCAGAGTTCTCAGCATGCAGGCCGCACACTAGAAACACACTTTTAAAATGGATTTCCCTTCTGCCTTGGTGCCTTCTCTGACCTCTATCAGGCCAAGTCTAAGGTGTTTCTAGCCTGAACTTTCTTNGGGGCTGTCTGAGGAGCCAGGCNCCTGTTTCTGGTTTCATCTTAAGGATTTTCAATATTGTATCGATTGGTGCACTCCCTCCCTGCTTCTGTTTCTGGTCTATGAGAGGTCCTTTCCCTCCTCCACCAACACGCAGAAAGGGGCTTGACCTGACACGGTCTTTGCAAGAGAGTCCAAGCCCTTTGCTTTCTAAAAAAGATCCCAGAGGTGGTAGCCACCAGTGAGATGTATGACCCAGAACACACAGCCAAGTAGGCCCAGGGTATCCCCTCCTAACTACCCTTGCTTCACAGGCTTCAGTATATTCTGCCCCCATCCAGAGGCACAGGGCTGTCCATGGAAAACACTTCTCTCCTTGGCAGCCCCCATGGAGATCAAGAGGTTTCCCTCACCCTGTCTACCTCCTGTGACTTACCTTCTGCCTAACGCCAATTCCATCAGTACCTGCTGCCCCTAATGTAAATACATCTGCATGGTGATGATATCTCTCACTGTCCAGAGGGGAAATAGCAGGGAGGTGTGGATGATGTGTGTGGCCTCCTGAGACAGCTGGTGAGCTCAGCGTGGCAGTGAGCACCAGGGATTTGGTCCAGAGAAGAAAGGCTCCCAGAAGAAACTTAAGCTGGCAGGAAAGGGGTAGCCTACAGTGTCCCTCAGAGAGGAAACAACACAATTACCCCTTGCTTGGCTCTATGAAGGACTGCACCCTAAAGGAACAGAGAATCCCAGGAACACTGACTGTGGCTTAGAAGGAGGGAAACGTGTGCAGTGGGCTGGGCAGCTGGGATNGGTCCTGTCCTCACTGCTCAGGGGAGGCGGGAGCATCTCAGGCCCCCGGGCCTTTGTTGTAGCAGCTTGGAGAGGTGTAGGCAGTGCGACTCTGATGCTCCCTGGCAGGACAGAGTGGTCAGTACCCTTCTCCCTCCCTGCCCTTGAGAACAGCTCCTCATTGAGCCTTAGCCTAGTCCTGGAAACATGCATATGATGTCTTTATATTGTCAGCTGTGGTCATTTTTGCTTTATTTTATGAATACTTTTTATTTTTATTGAAATATAATTATATTATTTCTCCTCTTCCTTTTTCTCCCTCTCAGCCCTTCTATATCTTCTCCCCTATTTCCTCTCAAATTCATGGCCTTTTTCTTTTATATTATTGTTAAATGNATATATGCACAAATGTNTAAATACAGCAAAGGCTGACCACTTGGTATCATGGAAGACTATCGCCCTCTCTCAGCAGTTTTAGTTACCTGTAGTTCTTTGTTCCCAGGTGGGGTTCCTTGAGGGTTCCCTTTTCTGCATTAGCATGTCTTGATTGTGTTGTTATTGTTCGGTCTTGGCCAGGCAGCCATATTGTTGTGGTATCATGAGTGTAGCTTCTCTGCCATTTATGGACACAATCTCACAGCACATTTCCAGGCCTCTGACTCTGGCACATTTCCAGGCTCTTCCAGGACATTCCCTGAGCCCTAGGGGCAGGAGTTATGTTGTAGATGGATCGGTTAGAGCTGGGCCCTCCACTATTAGTTGTTCTGTGCATTTGACCAGTTGTGTTCTTCTGTGATGGTTTCTATCCTCTCCTATGATGAGGACTGAGAACTACACTTACATCTGAAGATTTGGGGCNAGGAACCAACTGTGGCCATTTTCAATACCAGCCCTCTGCCCTCCACACAGACACTAAACAGCCTGCCTTCCCTTGCTTGCGACATTGCAGTGGGAATGAGCTGTCTACTTCTCTCAACTAAGCCTACAGCCACCTCAAGAAGTCACTTCTGATACTGTGTGCACTCACCTTAGNTTCCACATGGCCCTGTAGGCCACAGGAAACTTGAGTGCTGACCTCGGACACAGCAGTCCACAAGGTGACAATGCCCAGAGGCAGAACTGAAGACCCTTCTTGGCTCTATGTATTCCTCTGTCTTATTTTGAATAGGAACAAAGTCCTTTCTGGGGCTGCAGAGAGACTCAAGAGACAGCTCAGGAGCCTCTGTGTTAGATTCCTGATACTGCTGACACAGGTCACAAATTTTGTTGCTTCAGACAGCACAAGTTTATTAGCCTGCTGTTCTGTAGATTGGAAATCCAACATGAGCTGTGCTGGGCTAACGTTGACATGTGAGGAGGGCCGTCTTCCCAGAAGCTCCACGAAAGAAGCTGTTTCTGCCATTCTAGCTTCTGTAGCCACCAGTGTTCCTTGGCTTGTGTTCCCTTCCTACATCTCCAAAGCCCAGTGTCATGTGCCTCTGAGCCTCCTTCCTAGTCACCCCTCCACGGACCACACAGAAGGTCTTCTGCCTTTAAGGATGCCTGTGACGACACTGTGACTGCCCAGAGAACCCAGGACAACCTCCCTATGTCAAAATCCTTAACTGAGTCACATCCGCCAAGCCCTGCTTTGTGAGGTGGCATGTGACTGGGTTCTGGGTGTTAGGGTGCCACTTGGTGGAGTTGTCATTCTGCCTACCTCATCCTACCACACCCTGACCAGCCTGACCGAGCTTCGCACTAGAAGCCAATCATGTTCAACCCAGCCATTTGCTCTTCCGTCTGGACCACCCAGCTTTCCCAGGTTCTCATCACCTGATGGCTGGTGTCTCACTACCTTCACATCTGCATGTGCTTGACCTGATTGGACACTTCCCATCCTCCCCATCCCACTGTGCACTTCATTCCCTGCCTTGGTTTCCTCCCTTTCCTTCATCCGTACCAGACATATCAATCAGTGTTCATCATCTTTTCCTCCTTTGGCNCTTCCTGTAAACTCCTCCGACATGTGCAAGAATTTTGTCTATTTTGATCATTGCTTAATCCCCAACATCTAGNACAGTGACTGGCTTGTAAGTTCTCAGTATTTACAGGAAGGAAGAGGGAATCATGCACTGAGGACCCCTGTGGAGTGACTATGGAAAGGGCCAGTGTGGTGGTTTGAAAGAAAAAAATGGCCCCCAAAGGATGTGGCACTATTGGGAGGTGTGGCTTTGTTGGNGTAGGTATGGCCTTGTTGGAGGAAGTGTGTCATTGTGGAGGCAAGCTTTGAGGTCTCTTCTACTCTGTGTGACACTCAGACCACTTCCTGTTGCCTGCAAGATGTAGGACTCTCAGTTATTTCTCCAGCACCATGCCTGCCTGCATNCCACCATGACCCACCATGATGATAATGGACTGGACCTCTGAACTGTAAGCAAACCACCCCAATTAAATGTTTTCCTTTATAAGAGTGGTCATGGTGTCTCTCCACAGCAATAGAAACCCTAAGGCAGCCAGGCTCAGCATGTGGAGGGAACTAGCTCAAGCCTTAGTGGAAAGACCTAAGGATGGGAATAGGGAATGATGTCTCATGCTGGGCTATCTCTGGGCACATGAAATGAAGCACCTCTCATTTATCTAGAATGAAATATGAGGTGAGGTCTTCAAATCCAACTGTGAGTGGAAATCTTGAGTAAACTGACCTGAGTTGCATCCCTACAAAACTGACCTTCTACCTGACACATCAGAGCATCACTGTTGGTCCCCAGGAAGCCATGGGCTGCTGCTGCTGCCCATGGGAGTGGAGGTGGCTCTGACAGTCGGAATTAAATGCCCACCCTTGCAGTGGACACTTAGCAAGTATATACCTACCTAAATTGGAACTCAGTCAGAGTGATAGACTTGCACTTCTCCCTACTCTCCTTTGGGAACACTTTGACCTACTTACAAATGAGCATTTTTGGAAATGCATAGAACCTGGGGTGGTTGTTTTTAGCAACTCTAGCTGCAGCCACCTTTCACTTTGATAAATAGCTCTCTTCTCTGAGCTCAGCTCAGGGGCTGCTCAGCATGGATCTCCAGGAATCCGTCCTTGCTACCAACAGCTCTATCTCTGTCCCCACAGAAGAATGTGAACACTGGCCAGTCTGAGGAGACACCAAGTCCTCCATGCTACCCTACAATTTGCCTGGGTCACCCACTACCTTGAGCCTAGCCCAAACCAGAGGGGGAACTGAGGCCCTTTACTAAAGAGGGTGTTGGAGGGTGAAGTGGTGTTTAACTCCTTTAGGGTTAAGTGAGAAAACCAGAAAGAAGGAAGAAGATGTTAGGTGGGTAGGAGCAGGGAAACGCATTTACAAGGCAGTTGCTGGAGTCCTGTGGGATGAGCTCACAATGGTTGCATCCTTGGAGTCCTATAGCCAGCTCTAGATAGATAGTGCTACCCACAAGATTAGCAATGGCTAAATCACGCCAAACAAGGATGACTAGAAGGGATTCCTGTGTATAATGCTGGCAGCCATGCTGCTTCCGTAGTTATTACCATTAAAGTAAACTATCATCTGGGACTGGTCACACACATAGACATTGCACAGCTTTGAAAAAGACATAATTGAAGCTCTGAAAATTAGATTCAGAAAAACATACAGATCAAGTCTCCAGTGCTTCTGCTCAGCGGTAACTGTTGCCCCCATTNGTCTTTCCACATAAAGAAGAAACCTGTGTCTCATGTCCAGGCTTGCCTCTAGCTCCAGTTTCTTTGTCCATCATGGAAAATTGAACCCACTGTTTCTAGAATTCACCCAGCTCCCCTTTGTCTTTGGTCAGGGAACGTGTCTGATTAAAGTCGTGCTTCCTATATAGATTCCCATTTATACCCTGCTCTCCAACTTGTCATGGAGACCAGCTTTTTAAACCTTGGCAGGGGGCCTAAGGACTAGAGCAAGGGGTCGTGTCTTAGAGCCAGGAGTTCTGGCTGGGAAAGACAGGAACTGTTCAAAGGCCAGATTACTTGTGGAATAAGTGACCAGNGCCTGGCAAGAACTCTATGATGTTAAGCCATAGCCACAAAGGGAAGCCAGGGCTGGGTTACTTGGAGAAACTTATGGACCATCCTGGTGCCAACAGGCAAGCAGATCGGGGAGGTCAGAAATCAACACAGGGAAAATGATAATTAAGGGACGTGCACTTAGCAATCATAGAGCATAACAGGAATGAATGCCAGGCATGGTGGCACACATTGTCATCCCAGCTGAAAGGAGACTCCTGTACGTTCAAAGGTACAAGATCAGCCTGGACAATGCAGTGAGACTCCCATCTCCAAATAACAACAACAACAGGAACAGGAACAGAAGACTGGGTGGAGGAACCAGTTGTTAGAGTTAGAGTTAGAGAAAGCAAAGATGCCTGTGGTTAGCTGCTTCCTAAACTACACACACAGCTGGACTCTTCCCAGACAGTGGACAACTAGAGCCTNTGCTTCTCTGCCCATAGGAGTCCTGTGTTGAGCTTTCTGTGTATATAGCGGCTGCAGTGGGGATGGAATAGGTGGGGCCAGTCCTCTGCGCTCACTAGGAGCCACGTGTTCAGCCTCTCTGAGCCTGGGAGTATCACAGGGAAGCTGGGGAATGGGTGACCTGAATGTACTTGACACAGAATGAATGTTTTCAAAGAGCTCTAGGNTTGAACTTAGGTAAAGTTGTTATCCCTTGTATCTCTGACCTGGGCTGTCACTAAGAAATATGGAGAAATACTGTGATCTAGAAACCCCCTGCCCCGTGAATCTGAAAACAGTGTTCCCATAGCAAGAAATGGGACGTCTGTGTATTGATAGAAAAGACAAGTGGGTGCCTGTGGTCACAGCCCAGTGTGACTCAAGGCAGTGGCTAACCTGAAAGAAATAACAGTCATATCAGTGCCCCATGCCAGACCTGGCATTGAAGCATCTGATTCAGGGCATCTGCAGGCCAAGACCCAGGAGCCCATGGGGTTTCCTGCTGGGTGCAGTGGGGTTGAAACACAAAATGGACTGGTAGGTAGGTAGGCAGGTAGCCTAATTGATTCAGGCTGCCATTGTCACTGAAGACAATGCCAAAAAGAAGTGTGAGATTTGGCCACCTGTGGAAATTCAAAACAATCTAAAGATACTCCTACAGATCAGGGATTTTTAGCCTGAACTTTAAAAGTAGGCAGATAGCTTTTCCAAAAAACTTTCTGAAATAAGTCAGTCTATTCACCTATCTCTATCTGTCTGTCTGTCATCTATCTATCTATCTATCTATCTATCTATCTATCTACCTATTTACCTATCTATCTATCATCTATCTACCTACCTACCTATCTGTCCATCTATCATCTATCATCTATCTATCATCTACCTATCTACCTACCTATCTATCTATCATCTATCCATCTATCATCTATCTATTATCTATCTATCTACCTATCTTCCCTCCCCCTCCCTGTTCTCTCCTTCCTCTGCTGGCTTCCTTCCAATGCAGCTTCTTCCCTGGTTGCAGCAAGACTCCCCTCAGGTGCTTTAGGCTGACATTGTACCAACTTAAAAATCTTCTGCAAAGAGATTGCTGCTTTCTCACCAGCTCTTGCTAAGCTCTCAAGGTTTATGCTTATTGCATGAAATTGGATCAGATGCTAAGTCTCATCCAAAGCCTGTGACTGACATGTAAGCCCAGGTCTTGCTTGGGTCATCTTTGGAGTGGGGGCTAGACAGGAGGAAGATGTCAGCCACATCCATAAATATGCTCTGTGCCAAGCTCTGTTCTAGACACTGGGTCCAGGGTAAACAAAACCAATTCCTGACCTTGTGAAGGAAGGCTGTGTACTCAAGAAAGAAAAAAAAAAGATAAAGGTGTTAGCACAAAAAGAAGTGTGGCTGGCAAGTAGGTGAGGGAAATAATCACAACATGAGTGGGTTCTCACTGTAATTTCTGTACCGAACCAGTGTCACCTGGGAGCTTGCAACAGTGAAAATTCTGAGGTCCACTCCACACCCATTAGATCAGAAACTAGATTCAGGAAGGAATTTGTGCTTTAGCATGCTCTCCAGGTTATTCTGATACACATCACAGCACACCGGTAGCTCTCCTGCTATGCCACACATACAGACCCCTGGGGATCGTTTAAACCTGCTGATGCCCAGATGCACTCAGTCAGTGAATCTGGACAGGAGAGACTTGGCCATTAATGGTCCTCAATCTTCAACTCTAGGAACCTCCTGGGGAGCCGCCAGAAATACCCACGATTTGTAAAGCTCTCTGATGGTTCGTATTGGCAGTGTGCTGAAAGCCACTGTCCGTCATCCATCCCTTCTAAGTTATCTTGAAAACCTAACACATCTAGATGCCGGCTAGATGGTCTTATTATTGGTTGTCAGGGTGTAACCAGGTGTCTCCAGATTCTCAGGCTCCTGTTCAAGGCATTGAAACAAAGGCTCATACAGATTTGCAAAGTACCGAGGGAACTTTGTACAAAAGTAAAGTAGTAGTACAGACCAGAGAGAACTGTACCATCAAGAGTAATGGTAGGCTACATGAGTGAGCATAGAGGGCACTCAAGGACCCCAGGCTGTTGCCTGAGACTTCTTTTGACAGTCTAAAGGAAGGGGCATATTTCACATGGTTCTCTATTTTGACCAGCAGACATGGATTATATAACCTTTTTTCTATTGCACATGTCCCTTCCCACAATGCATCTGAATTTAATTATGTGTATGCTCAATTATGCATAGGCATGAGATAGTAAATAAGAAGGTCTNCCTAAAAGTTCATGAGAGGACACAGCTTGCCTTACTGTGCATATACCCAAAACTAGTCTCAGCTGGATCAGTGTTCCTACTCTTGTGTTTAGTTATAACCCAACTGGAGTAAGATTGAATAGAATCTGTCTAGATTTGATGCTTGTTAAGGGGAGNAGGAATTATTACACTATTCAGAGTAGGATATGCAGTTAGCTCAATAAAGTTGGGGGTCCCAAGTTGCTAGGTGTGTTGTTTGAGAGGGGTGTGAGTGCATAGTACATGCAGGCAGGGGTCCTGAGTTATCAGGTGCATTATTAGAAAAGAGTTGTGTACATGGTCCAAAGGAAGTGGAATACTAGGTTAATGAACTATTTCTTATGCTNCCGCTTCAACTTGGGCCCCTATTTTCTTAAATCCTTAAAATAGATTAGGTATCGGCCTTAGTTAGAGTTTCTATTGCTGTGAAGAGACACTGTGACCATGGCAACTCTTATAAAGAAAACATTTAATTGGGTGGCTTACAGTTCAGAGATTTAGTCCATTATCATCATGGTGGAACACGGTGATGTGCAGGTAGGCATGGTGCTGGAGAAGTAGCTGAGAATCCTACATCTTGATCTGCAGACAACAGGAAGTGAACTGAGTCTACACTGAGCATAGCTTGAGCATAGGAGACCTCAAAGCCCCCACAGTGACACACTCCCTCACACAAGGCCATACCCACTCCAACAAAGCCACACCTCCTAATAGAGGAGATTATGAGATTATGGGGGCCAATTACATTCAAACTACCATAGTGTCTAAGCAAGTTATATTCTTGATGAGTGTATCCTAGTGTTCACTTTCTGAAGTCACGAATTGGTTTGTTCACTCAGGCAGACTAGGAAAGAGCCTAGAACACAGTCAGCACTCATAAATATTTGCTGAGTTAATGAAAAAGCCTTGAATACAGAGATCTACCTGACTCTGCCTCCTGAGTGCTGGGATTAAAGGTGTGGGCCACCACGTCCGGCTTCTGTGTTAAACCCAGGCCCTTAAACTTGCTAGACCAGCCCTCTCNTACTGAGCTATAGCTGCAGTCCAGAACCCATCTTCTCTAATGAATGGACTTGCTTTATGAGTGTTTCATCCTTCCTACAAGTCATTTCTCCTAAAGCTGGGCACAAACTAGTGGGTGAGATATCCTATGAGAGATTTGTTGAGTGATTGGTGGAAAGGTCCAGTTGATGCTGTTCAGGTCAGCTTCGAGGGTGCTGGTAGACACTATGCTTGGCCTTGAACCATGAAAAAGGCACAAAGAAGAAATACACAGGAGTGAAAGAAAAAAAGAATGATAAATGCATGGATTATAGCAGAGAAGAGATAGTGGATGGATGTCTTCTACAGTAGGTAGCTGAGATACTTGGATTTTTTTC
Organism: Neotoma lepida; assembly: GCA_001675575.1. NCBI lineage: Eukaryota > Metazoa > Chordata > Mammalia > Rodentia > Cricetidae > Neotoma > Neotoma lepida. The sequence goes on from LZPO01017314.1 coordinate 77,387, forward strand.
TACAGGCATTCCTGGGACTGTTAAACATGGGCTCTGTGAGTTGTTTTGTTTTGTTTTGTTTTGTTTTAATTCTAGACAGGGTCTTGCTATGCAGGCTTTTCTGTAACTCCTAATCCCCTAGCCTCAGCCTCCCTAGCAATGTGCCACCACACCCACCTGTTTTTGTGTTTTCATTTTAATAAGAAAACTAAAGGTCAAAAAAAGTGAATTGTTGAGCCTAAGGTCAGAATTAGTCAGTAGTAGCAAAAGTGAGCTTTGAACTTCCATTTTTATTATGCCAAACCTGGAATGCTTTTGCACATCATTTTGATGGGGAAGCCGATAAGGAAGCTGATAAGGGATCGCTGCCATTATTAATTGTAAGCACTAAGAGAAAGGAAAGAAAGGCTGGGAAGTTTTAATAGANAAGATGAGGGGAACCAGATAGGAAGAAACTGTTTTGAGTCTTCTAATCTGCCCCTCTTCCACCTCTTGGACCTCTTCTAGCTCTGTATTATAAGCTAAAACTGACTATGGTAGCCTTTGGAAATCTCAGATAAGTATTTGTTTTGCGGCAGGGTCGCTAGGTGACCGAGCTCTCAGTACTTGCGGGATGCCCACGGTCACACACGTGTGTTTGTGTTTCGTAAGACTCAGAGACGCTGTTGGCCGAGTCCCCTACAAACAGCTGGACCTTGGAACTCCGCCCCTCCTTAGTCCCTCCCTCGCCGCCAGGCCTC
>LZPO01017314.1:79125-95283 GCA_001675575.1 Neotoma lepida
TTCCACATGGCCCTGTAGGCCACAGGAAACTTGAGTGCTGACCTCGGACACAGCAGTCCACAAGGTGACAATGCCCAGAGGCAGAACTGAAGACCCTTCTTGGCTCTATGTATTCCTCTGTCTTATTTTGAATAGGAACAAAGTCCTTTCTGGGGCTGCAGAGAGACTCAAGAGACAGCTCAGGAGCCTCTGTGTTAGATTCCTGATACTGCTGACACAGGTCACAAATTTTGTTGCTTCAGACAGCACAAGTTTATTAGCCTGCTGTTCTGTAGATTGGAAATCCAACATGAGCTGTGCTGGGCTAACGTTGACATGTGAGGAGGGCCGTCTTCCCAGAAGCTCCACGAAAGAAGCTGTTTCTGCCATTCTAGCTTCTGTAGCCACCAGTGTTCCTTGGCTTGTGTTCCCTTCCTACATCTCCAAAGCCCAGTGTCATGTGCCTCTGAGCCTCCTTCCTAGTCACCCCTCCACGGACCACACAGAAGGTCTCTGCCTTTAAGGATGCCTGTGACGACACTGTGACTGCCCAGAGAACCCAGGACAACCTCCCTATGTCAAAATCCTTAACTGAGTCACATCNGCCAAGCCCTGCTTTGTGAGGTGGCATGTGACTGGGTTCTGGGTGTTAGGGTGCCACTTGGTGGAGTTGTCATTCTGCCTACCTCATCCTACCACACCCTGACCAGCCTGACCGAGCTTCGCACTAGAAGCCAATCATGTTCAACCCAGCCATTTGCTCTTCCGTCTGGACCACCCAGCTTTCCCAGGTTCTCATCACCTGATGGCTGGTGTCTCACTACCTTCACATCTGCATGTGCTTGACCTGATTGGACACTTCCCATCCTCCCCATCCCACTGTGCACTTCATTCCCTGCCTTGGTTTCCTCCCTTTCCTTCATCCGTACCAGACATATCAATCAGTGTTCATCATCTTTTCCTCCTTTGGCNCTTCCTGTAAACTCCTCCGACATGTGCAAGAATTTTGTCTATTTTGATCATTGCTTAATCCCCAACATCTAGNACAGTGACTGGCTTGTAAGTTCTCAGTATTTACAGGAAGGAAGAGGGAATCATGCACTGAGGACCCCTGTGGAGTGACTATGGAAAGGGCCAGTGTGGTGGTTTGAAAGAAAAAAATGGCCCCCAAAGGATGTGGCACTATTGGGAGGTGTGGCTTTGTTGGTGTAGGTATGGCCTTGTTGGAGGAAGTGTGTCATTGTGGAGGCAAGCTTTGAGGTCTCTTCTACTCTGTGTGACACTCAGACCACTTCCTGTTGCCTGCAAGATGTAGGACTCTCAGTTATTTCTCCAGCACCATGCCTGCCTGCATGCCACCATGACCCACCATGATGATAATGGACTGGACCTCTGAACTGTAAGCAAACCACCCCAATTAAATGTTTTCCTTTATAAGAGTGGTCATGGTGTCTCTCCACAGCAATAGAAACCCTAAGGCAGCCAGGCTCAGCATGTGAGGGAACTAGCTCAAGCCTTAGTGGAAAGACCCAAGGATGGGAGTAGGGGATGATGTCTCATGCTGGGCTATCTCTGGGCACATGAAATGAAGCACCTCTCATTCATCTAGAATGAAATATGAGGTGAGGTCTTCAAATCCAACTGTGAGTGGAAATCTTGAGTAAACTGACCTGAGTTGCATCCCTACAAAACTGACCTTCTACCTGACACATCAGAGCATCACTGTTGGTCCCCAGGAAGCCATGGGCTGCTGCTGCTGCCCATGGGAGTGGAGGTGGCTCTGACAGTCGGAATTAAATGCCCACCCTTGCAGTGGACACTTAGCAAGTATATACCTACCTAAATTGGAACTCAGTCAGAGTGATAGACTTGCACTTCTCCCTACTCTCCTTTGGGAACACTTTGACCTACTTACAAATGAGCATTTTTGGAAATGCATAGAACCTGGGGTGGTTGTTTTTAGCAACTCTAGCTGCAGCCACCTTTCACTTTGATAAATAGCTCTCTTCTCTGAGCTCAGCTCAGGGGCTGCTCAGCATGGATCTCCAGGAATCCGTCCTTGCTACCAACAGCTCTATCTCTGTCCCCACAGAAGAATGTGAACACTGGCCAGTCTGAGGAGACACCAAGTCCTCCATGCTACCCTACAATTTGCCTGGGTCACCCACTACCTTGAGCCTAGCCCAAACCAGAGGGGGAACTGAGGCCCTTTACTAAAGAGGGTGTTGGAGGGTGAAGTGGTGTTTAACTCCTTTAGGGTTAAGTGAGAAAACCAGAAAGAAGGAAGAAGATGTTAGGTGGGTAGGAGCAGGGAAACGCATTTACAAGGCAGTTGCTGGAGTCCTGTGGGATGAGCTCACAATGGTTGCATCCTTGGAGTCCTATAGCCAGCTCTAGATAGATAGTGCTACCCACAAGATTAGCAATGGCTAAATCACGCCAAACAAGGATGACTAGAAGGGATTCCTGTGTATAATGCTGGCAGCCATGCTGCTTCCGTAGTTATTACCATTAAAGTAAACTATCATCTGGGACTGGTCACACACATAGACATTGCACAGCTTTGAAAAAGACATAATTGAAGCTCTGAAAATTAGATTCAGAAAAACATACAGATCAAGTCTCCAGTGCTTCTGCTCAGCGGTAACTGTTGCCCCCATTNGTCTTTCCACATAAAGAAGAAACCTGTGTCTCATGTCCAGGCTTGCCTCTAGCTCCAGTTTCTTTGTCCATCATGGAAAATTGAACCCACTGTTTCTAGAATTCACCCAGCTCCCCTTTGTCTTTGGTCAGGGAACGTGTCTGATTAAAGTCGTGCTTCCTATATAGATTCCCATTTATACCCTGCTCTCCAACTTGTCATGGAGACCAGCTTTTTAAACCTTGGCAGGGGGCCTAAGGACTAGAGCAAGGGGTCGTGTCTTAGAGCCAGGAGTTCTGGCTGGGAAAGACAGGAACTGTTCAAAGGCCAGATTACTTGTGGAATAAGTGACCAGNGCCTGGCAAGAACTCTATGATGTTAAGCCATAGCCACAAAGGGAAGCCAGGGCTGGGTTACTTGGAGAAACTTATGGACCATCCTGGTGCCAACAGGCAAGCAGATCGGGGAGGTCAGAAATCAACACAGGGAAAATGATAATTAAGGGACGTGCACTTAGCAATCATAGAGCATAACAGGAATGAATGCCAGGCATGGTGGCACACATTGTCATCCCAGCTGAAAGGAGACTCCTGTACGTTCAAAGGTACAAGATCAGCCTGGACAATGCAGTGAGACTCCCATCTCCAAATAACAACAACAACAGGAACAGGAACAGAAGACTGGGTGGAGGAACCAGTTGTTAGAGTTAGAGTTAGAGAAAGCAAAGATGCCTGTGGTTAGCTGCTTCCTAAACTACACACACAGCTGGACTCTTCCCAGACAGTGGACAACTAGAGCCTNTGCTTCTCTGCCCATAGGAGTCCTGTGTTGAGCTTTCTGTGTATATAGCGGCTGCAGTGGGGATGGAATAGGTGGGGCCAGTCCTCTGCGCTCACTAGGAGCCACGTGTTCAGCCTCTCTGAGCCTGGGAGTATCACAGGGAAGCTGGGGAATGGGTGACCTGAATGTACTTGACACAGAATGAATGTTTTCAAAGAGCTCTAGGNTTGAACTTAGGTAAAGTTGTTATCCCTTGTATCTCTGACCTGGGCTGTCACTAAGAAATATGGAGAAATACTGTGATCTAGAAACCCCCTGCCCCGTGAATCTGAAAACAGTGTTCCCATAGCAAGAAATGGGACGTCTGTGTATTGATAGAAAAGACAAGTGGGTGCCTGTGGTCACAGCCCAGTGTGACTCAAGGCAGTGGCTAACCTGAAAGAAATAACAGTCATATCAGTGCCCCATGCCAGACCTGGCATTGAAGCATCTGATTCAGGGCATCTGCAGGCCAAGACCCAGGAGCCCATGGGGTTTCCTGCTGGGTGCAGTGGGGTTGAAACACAAAATGGACTGGTAGGTAGGTAGGCAGGTAGCCTAATTGATTCAGGCTGCCATTGTCACTGAAGACAATGCCAAAAAGAAGTGTGAGATTTGGCCACCTGTGGAAATTCAAAACAATCTAAAGATACTCCTACAGATCAGGGATTTTTAGCCTGAACTTTAAAAGTAGGCAGATAGCTTTTCCAAAAAACTTTCTGAAATAAGTCAGTCTATTCACCTATCTCTATCTGTCTGTCTGTCATCTATCTATCTATCTATCTATCTATCTATCTATCTACCTATTTACCTATCTATCTATCATCTATCTACCTACCTACCTATCTGTCCATCTATCATCTATCATCTATCTATCATCTACCTATCTACCTACCTATCTATCTATCATCTATCCATCTATCATCTATCTATTATCTATCTATCTACCTATCTTCCCTCCCCCTCCCTGTTCTCTCCTTCCTCTGCTGGCTTCCTTCCAATGCAGCTTCTTCCCTGGTTGCAGCAAGACTCCCCTCAGGTGCTTTAGGCTGACATTGTACCAACTTAAAAATCTTCTGCAAAGAGATTGCTGCTTTCTCACCAGCTCTTGCTAAGCTCTCAAGGTTTATGCTTATTGCATGAAATTGGATCAGATGCTAAGTCTCATCCAAAGCCTGTGACTGACATGTAAGCCCAGGTCTTGCTTGGGTCATCTTTGGAGTGGGGGCTAGACAGGAGGAAGATGTCAGCCACATCCATAAATATGCTCTGTGCCAAGCTCTGTTCTAGACACTGGGTCCAGGGTAAACAAAACCAATTCCTGACCTTGTGAAGGAAGGCTGTGTACTCAAGAAAGAAAAAAAAAAGATAAAGGTGTTAGCACAAAAAGAAGTGTGGCTGGCAAGTAGGTGAGGGAAATAATCACAACATGAGTGGGTTCTCACTGTAATTTCTGTACCGAACCAGTGTCACCTGGGAGCTTGCAACAGTGAAAATTCTGAGGTCCACTCCACACCCATTAGATCAGAAACTAGATTCAGGAAGGAATTTGTGCTTTAGCATGCTCTCCAGGTTATTCTGATACACATCACAGCACACCGGTAGCTCTCCTGCTATGCCACACATACAGACCCCTGGGGATCGTTTAAACCTGCTGATGCCCAGATGCACTCAGTCAGTGAATCTGGACAGGAGAGACTTGGCCATTAATGGTCCTCAATCTTCAACTCTAGGAACCTCCTGGGGAGCCGCCAGAAATACCCACGATTTGTAAAGCTCTCTGATGGTTCGTATTGGCAGTGTGCTGAAAGCCACTGTCCGTCATCCATCCCTTCTAAGTTATCTTGAAAACCTAACACATCTAGATGCCGGCTAGATGGTCTTATTATTGGTTGTCAGGGTGTAACCAGGTGTCTCCAGATTCTCAGGCTCCTGTTCAAGGCATTGAAACAAAGGCTCATACAGATTTGCAAAGTACCGAGGGAACTTTGTACAAAAGTAAAGTAGTAGTACAGACCAGAGAGAACTGTACCATCAAGAGTAATGGTAGGCTACATGAGTGAGCATAGAGGGCACTCAAGGACCCCAGGCTGTTGCCTGAGACTTCTTTTGACAGTCTAAAGGAAGGGGCATATTTCACATGGTTCTCTATTTTGACCAGCAGACATGGATTATATAACCTTTTTTCTATTGCACATGTCCCTTCCCACAATGCATCTGAATTTAATTATGTGTATGCTCAATTATGCATAGGCATGAGATAGTAAATAAGAAGGTCTNCCTAAAAGTTCATGAGAGGACACAGCTTGCCTTACTGTGCATATACCCAAAACTAGTCTCAGCTGGATCAGTGTTCCTACTCTTGTGTTTAGTTATAACCCAACTGGAGTAAGATTGAATAGAATCTGTCTAGATTTGATGCTTGTTAAGGGGAGNAGGAATTATTACACTATTCAGAGTAGGATATGCAGTTAGCTCAATAAAGTTGGGGGTCCCAAGTTGCTAGGTGTGTTGTTTGAGAGGGGTGTGAGTGCATAGTACATGCAGGCAGGGGTCCTGAGTTATCAGGTGCATTATTAGAAAAGAGTTGTGTACATGGTCCAAAGGAAGTGGAATACTAGGTTAATGAACTATTTCTTATGCTNCCGCTTCAACTTGGGCCCCTATTTTCTTAAATCCTTAAAATAGATTAGGTATCGGCCTTAGTTAGAGTTTCTATTGCTGTGAAGAGACACTGTGACCATGGCAACTCTTATAAAGAAAACATTTAATTGGGTGGCTTACAGTTCAGAGATTTAGTNCATTATCATCATGGTGGAACACGGTGATGTGCAGGTAGGCATGGTGCTGGAGAAGTAGCTGAGAATCCTACATCTTGATCTGCAGACAACAGGAAGTGAACTGAGTCTACACTGAGCATAGCTTGAGCATAGGAGACCTCAAAGCCCCCACAGTGACACACTCCCTCACACAAGGCCATACCCACTCCAACAAAGCCACACCTCCTAATAGAGGAGATTATGAGATTATGGGGGCCAATTACATTCAAACTACCATAGTGTCTAAGCAAGTTATATTCTTGATGAGTGTATCCTAGTGTTCACTTTCTGAAGTCACGAATTGGTTTGTTCACTCAGGCAGACTAGGAAAGAGCCTAGAACACAGTCAGCACTCATAAATATTTGCTGAGTTAATGAAAAAGCCTTGAATACAGAGATCTACCTGACTCTGCCTCCTGAGTGCTGGGATTAAAGGTGTGGGCCACCACGTCCGGCTTCTGTGTTAAACCCAGGCCCTTAAACTTGCTAGACCAGCCCTCTCNTACTGAGCTATAGCTGCAGTCCAGAACCCATCTTCTCTAATGAATGGACTTGCTTTATGAGTGTTTCATCCTTCCTACAAGTCATTTCTCCTAAAGCTGGGCACAAACTAGTGGGTGAGATATCCTATGAGAGATTTGTTGAGTGATTGGTGGAAAGGTCCAGTTGATGCTGTTCAGGTCAGCTTCGAGGGTGCTGGTAGACACTATGCTTGGCCTTGAACCATGAAAAAGGCACAAAGAAGAAATACACAGGAGTGAAAGAAAAAAAGAATGATAAATGCATGGATTATAGCAGAGAAGAGATAGTGGATGGATGTCTTCTACAGTAGGTAGCTGAGATACTTGGATTTTTTTCTACAGGCATTCCTGGGACTGTTAAACATGGGCTCTGTGAGTTGTTTTGTTTTGTTTTGTTTTGTTTTAATTCTAGACAGGGTCTTGCTATGCAGGCTTTTCTGTAACTCCTAATCCCCTAGCCTCAGCCTCCCTAGCAATGTGCCACCACACCCACCTGTTTTTGTGTTTTCATTTTAATAAGAAAACTAAAGGTCAAAAAAAGTGAATTGTTGAGCCTAAGGTCAGAATTAGTCAGTAGTAGCAAAAGTGAGCTTTGAACTTCCATTTTTATTATGCCAAACCTGGAATGCTTTTGCACATCATTTTGATGGGGAAGCCGATAAGGAAGCTGATAAGGGATCGCTGCCATTATTAATTGTAAGCACTAAGAGAAAGGAAAGAAAGGCTGGGAAGTTTTAATAGANAAGATGAGGGGAACCAGATAGGAAGAAACTGTTTTGAGTCTTCTAATCTGCCCCTCTTCCACCTCTTGGACCTCTTCTAGCTCTGTATTATAAGCTAAAACTGACTATGGTAGCCTTTGGAAATCTCAGGTAAGTATTTGTTTTGCGGCAGGGTCGCTAGGTGACCGAGCTCTCAGTACTTGCGGGATGCCCACGGTCACACACGTTTGTGTTTCGTAAGACTCAGAGACGCTGTTGGCCGAGTCCCCTACAAACAGCTGGACCTTGGAACTCCGCCCCTCCTTAGTCCCTCCCTCGCCACCAGGCCTCTCCCTCCTGCCTAAGGTGGCCCAACTCCCTGTAAGTCCCAGCACCGCCGGGGTGCGGGAGGAGGACGACGGGCGGGAACGGGACTTGGCTGGCGGGTGGCGCAGAAGTTTCCTCCCGCCGCGCTCTCATCCCGTCCGGCGCCCGTGCCATGCCGGAGCGCTGGGGGCGCGCTGCAGCATGAAGGGCGGCGATCAGGCTTACACCCGAGGTCCTTCTTTGGGCTGGCTCTTTGCTAAGTGCTGCTGTTGCTTCCCTTGTAGAGGTGAGTGGCATTTTAACCAGGCTGGCGGGACTGAGAAGGGCATGGGATGAGGGCTCAGGGGAGAGGGTATGCTGTGAACCGCCTTGGGCTCAGTTTCCCAGGCAGCAGAACGCGCGCGCGCTCTGGGGGATGCCGAATTGCAGTTTGGGGACACGGCTACTTCCCAGCGACTTTGGACGNGGGGGATTTGGGTATGGAGTGAGAAGAGGGACTTGGAGGAGGCACAATTCGGTGCTCATTTACATATGGGTCTCAGCTTCAAGATAAACTGACTCCCGACTGGAGGAATNTGTTTGACACTATTTTTTCCAAGTGACAATTTTCTTATGGGACGGGAGATCACTTTTCTCTGCTTGGACATAAATCCACAGAACAACGTGGATTTACGGCCTTGGGCCAGACATTGCCTCATTAATTAACCAAGAACTCTTTTTGGACCCAATTAGGACTGTATTTAATTATTCTGCTAATTTTAATGTCATTCAAGAGACTGGCAGGAAGTAACCAGTTTCCCCAAAGCAGCTTGCAAAATAGGGTGAGAAGGATCTCAGAGGGAAGATTATGGGCTGTGTCGCTTCTCCTGAAAAAAGGCGCGCGGGGGAGACCCTAAGCTGTTCCTCTCGCTTTACCACTTCAGCTGGGAGAGCAGGGAAGAAAGAATGTTTGTGTGATTCGAGACAAAAGACCATACCTCTTATTTGGTCTTTCTCCTGAAATTATTTTCACCAATTGGGCTTCGGCCTCCGCTCCTATTTACAGAGCCTCAGTCTAAGACCCATAAGCTCAGCAGTACCCATACCACCTTCCCATGGAGTTAGCCAAGTGACCCTTCCTCATAAGCGTGACAAATTCCCAGTCCTAAACAGATGTGTGGCTACAGAGACTGATGAATTCTCAAGGACCTTCTCCCGTGTCATTAAGGTTCATAATCCCAGCAACAGATTCTCTCCATGTCTTCATTAGTTTGAACAGCCTGAAACCGAACTGTGTCCTGCTTCAAAAGCAGGCTTTCCTGGGGAGGAGGGTCTGAGCGGGCAGGGACTGTTCGGAGACTGGAAACCTAGGCTGGGAACTGAAGGGAGGGAGGGGAGGAAGCCGGAAGCAGCTAGTGGGATCCGAGTGGATAGGTTTGCTCTGAAGACTGTGTGCTGCCTGCCTTAGGATGAAGGGTTTCCAGGCAAGATTTCTTGGGAGTCCGTTTCCGGTCAAAGAGGAATGTGGGCTTTGTGGCGGTGGTTATGTCCCCTGCAGCTGGCCTCCTTGGATCCATATGGGGCAGTACAATTTTGTGAATTGCCCCAGCTCTCCTTTGCTGAGCAGAGAAGTGGTGGGATCTGGCGCCAGCCTGGGAATTCAGAATTTGGTGGCTGCCGGCTCTGTGGCTAGGAGAGAGGGGGCGTGGGAAACGGGGTATTGCTGGAGCTAGCTGGAGCTGCGGCAGACCATGGACTGAAGTTGGTAAGAGGCAAAGAAAGCCGCTAACAAAGCTGCCCTCCCACTTCTTCAGGCTTCCGCCCCTTTCTATTTCCTAGATTTGAAAGGTGTGAGGATGGAAACGGTGCTCAGATCTGTCTTGGGGGCTGGGCAGAGTGAGATAGCGTCTGAGGTGTTTGCACATCCCCACACTCCCTTAGAAAAGAGAGATGGGAGTTTCCACTCAGCCCCAGGGCATCAATTCAGGGACAGACAGAGAAGATAAGGTCTGTATTGAAGCTGTCTGAATCGAATTGCCTGGAGCCCAGAACTTTGTGGGAGGATGCCCCACTGCAGAAGGAAAGGACACGGGGAGAGGTTCCACCGGAGGGTGTTCACTGGCAGGCATTATCTGCCTACTCAGCGAAACCAGTTTCTCAGGTCTTACAGACCTAGTACATTGGAAGGCAGTCTCCCTACTTCCCCCTTTAAATAAAGGCAGCTCATTTTGTCTCTTTCCCCGCTGCTGAGAGAATTTGCTCTCTTGCTGCCTGACTGAAGCTCATAGGTCAGAGCCCACAGCTGTGGTTCCTAGGTCAGCGGACGTTTGCAAACTGGTTATAAGTCACTCAGAATGTAGAGGACTCAAAACCTACGGAGCACAAAGTAAAGGGAATGAAGATGTGGAAGGTTCTAGTTATTTTTTTCTTAAAGCTTGAAGGGCTATGCCGAATTTCTCTAGGTGAAGCTATGTGATTTTAGTTCCTGCCACTAGAAAAAAAGCCAGGGATTCAGTAAATGCCCGTCTGTGGCCTATAAATTTCACATTTGACTGAAAGTATGTACTCACTTAGTTGAGCTTGTCTTTTGGTTTGGAAAAGACAAGCTTTTGTTTTGCTTGTTCGTTTATATTTTGGTGCTGTTGAGTACAGGACTACTACAAAAATTAGAAGAAAAATGTTTTTTCTTCCCTACCTTGAAATCCGGTGTGAAGGGAAAATAGTAAAAGACCCACCCTTTTCTTATAAGGAAATAGAGATAGGGTGAGGAGGAAAAAAGAGGGTGATACATTTGCAGCTGCTTTTTTTTTTGAAAGTGAAAACAACCAAAAGTGAAATGATGCCCTAAAAAAGAAAGAGAAATAAATACCAGTATGCATGTGTCTGAAGGACGGTAAATCGTTCTGTGGGGGGACTGGGCATTGCTGTGGTTGGCCAAACTGTCCTTCAAGCCTGAAGAAGTAGGTCAATTTAAGAGACTTCTTTAGTTAGCTTAAAGTTTAAGAACAAGCCTTTAATCCCAGCACTCAGGAGGCAGAGGCAGGCAGATCTCTGAGTTTGTGGCCAGCCTTGATCTACAGAATGAGTTCCAGGACAGTCTGGGCTANACAGAGAAACTCTGTCTCAAACAAACAAACAAAAAAACCCAGAAACAAAACAGAAAGAAAAAGCAAAGCAAAAAAACCTGCTGGTCCAGCAAGATGGCTCAGAGGCTAGAGGTGCTTGCTGCCAAGCCTGGCTACCCGAGTTTGATCCCTGGAACCTACATGGTGGAAGGAGAGGACCAGGTGGTCTTCTGATCTCCGCATGCACTCAGGCACCACCACGCTAAATAAATAGATATATAAATTTAACTTAAAAAACAAAACTGTTTAAACTTCTTTCAGAGTGACAAAGGACATTACAAGTCACCTGAAGCTATATGTCTCACAGAATTTTGTGAATTGGATCATGGAGCCCAGGTCTTTGTAGAAGGATGCCAATTTTAGAGCCCTCGGTTTTCCAGTCAACTTGTAATTAACTTTGGATGTGTGAACAAGAGCCCCTCTGGCAGGCCACATTTGTATATTGCCGTAGCCATGTCTTCGTATTTGAAGCCTGGTGCTGTCGTGTCTTTCCACTCACACTGAGACACTTCAGCAGGCTGAGCAGCTCTGAGGGGAGGGTGGGAGTCCACAACTTAGTCTAGGTGAACCAGTTCACTCATGAGGTGCTGGGATTGCCCACTCATGGTCCTTTCAGAACCGGGGTAGTTAGTTTCCGCTTGACTCTAACATCAGAGGGTATGGACCAGTTTCTGGAAAGTCACCGGGTATCCAAAGTCACCCTCCGCTATATTTATCTTTATTTTTTTCTGTCTTTCCTCTGACTCCCTAACCAGCAGCCTTATGACTTGATGTGCTACAGCTCACTTGATAAACTGCATTGAATGTGTGAAACCATGACACCAAGTTCCTTTAAAAAGGTGTTGGTCACCTGGATCAGAGGTTCCATATGACACTTTAACTCACNACACAAGGGACGAAATCCACATACCACCTTAACCATGAAAACTCAGTTCACCATTTGGCATTTATTTTCCCCCCAATATACCTCTTGCCCCCGCCCCTCCATGGATTACCCTAATCTGGGAAGAGCTACCACATACACATACTGTCCCCAACTGTATCTGACTTCCACACCTCTCTTAACTAGTGAGAAGTAATGGGGACATCAGCTATGATCTGGCTAACAGTAGTGAATGCCGGGCTGGAAATCCTACTTTGGGATAGAAAGTTTAAGATGCAGTCCCCGTGTCTGTTTATTTATTAATTTCTTTCTAAGTAGTTTAAAAGTAGACAAGCAAGTGAACATTGGGGATTACTCTAAGCACATGCAGTCATGCTGTGCGCACACCTGACCAGAGCTATTGATGTTCTAGTCTGCAATGTGCATTTTGAGAACCTTAACATAGTTCTCTTGTGCCCGGAAATTTTGCCCATCTCTTGTTTCCCGATGGTAATTTTTATCATCCCTGCTGTACAGAGAGATATACACTGTGTCATAGGGTTATTACAGACATACAGGGGGTAAACAGTAGATCTAGAATCCACTCTGACAACCTGCCTTGCACACCTGAACTTTTTACCACTTTCTGAAAAATTTAATAACCCATTAACTCCAATTTGTGTTGTTCATATACTTCTGGGTATGGAGCCATCTCCTGGAGTATGGTGGACTTACTAAGAGCCACACCCTTAAAACTGACTCTCCTTCTGGCAGTAGTCGTTAACTGTTGGTAGTTCCTTAGTTAGAGGTGGGGACTCATGAACCCCTTCTCACTCCAAGCTAGAATGTTAGCTGGTTTGATATTGTACAGGCCTGTGCAGGCAACCACAGCTGTTATGAGTTCATGAGTACCGTGGTCCTGTCATGTCCAGTTTCTTCCCATCTTCCCCAACCTCTGGCTCTTAGAATCTTTCCGCCCCCTTCTTCCATGATGGTCTCTGAGCCTTGTGGAGGGGGTGTGACATGAATGTGCAATTTGTGGCTGAACACTCTGTAATCACTCATTCTCTGCACTTTGACCTGTTTGAGTTCTTGCATTAACCACCATTCATTCACTATACAAAGTTTTGCAGTGATGATGAGCTGCACTAATCTACAGAGAGAGAGAGATGAATTNTAAGGGTAGTTTGATACTGTGGCAATTTGGCAAAATAATAGTAGTAGTTTCACCCCTAGGGCTTATAAGAGTCACAAACATGGGTTCTTAGCCAGGTCTGCAGTATCAGACATGTGTTTCCTCCCTTAAATCCAAGCAGTTGGTTACCCTTATAATGTCAGTGCCACTACTGCACCCATGCATATCTTGCACCAGCGGTCATTATTGCAGTTCACAGGATTCACAGCTGAGTAAGAGCATTAATGACTTTTTCCTCCCAACAGCCTGCATAGTGCCTTTCAGTACTATAAAAATCTAGCCAGCAGGGAAAAAGCTTCCTAGTAGTACCAACATGATTTCTCCGCGTCCAATGTGTCTTCATCAATAGGGTCATTCTGGTTTGCCCCATCCCTTAAAAACACTGTTCCTCTTCAGTAGCTGCAGGCCTTGTGCTCTCCTTCAGATAAAACTCCAGGCCCATTCTAGCCATTCCCAGAGTCCTGGAGAGGCAAGGGGCCAAAACCTTGGCAACAGGAGGAAAAGGCTGAGGGTTGGGAGGGCCTTCTCCAACAGAAGTGCTGAGGGGAAGTTAGAACCAAAAGGAAGCCCAATTCATTATACTTTTCTAGAGGAGGAAAAAGACCAGACCATCCCTTAGTAGCAGGACTAGAATGCCTTCCCAGGAAGCATTCCTTCCTCTGCTCCATCTTTGGGTATATAGCATCTCTTCACCAAGATGCACTTCTAAGAAGTGCAGGCATCACTCCCTATTGGAAGCTCAGATGTTGACTATGGAATGCTTTGTTGTTCTTGGGAGTAATGGTACCATCTGCCTGGCCATTAGAATTGGATGGGCCTGGTTTGCTTTAAAGATTCCTCTATGCAAAGCTAAGACAGTATATGCCAGCATAGTTCTTTATCATTCCTAACAAACATTCGTGTAATTTTGTTGTTGTTTGTTTTGACCTCTGGTTCAGTTCATTCAAAAGATAAATCTTTTTCTTGTCTAGTTATTTATTTATAAGAGACTTACTATATGGCCCAGGTTAGCCTCAAATTCCTGGGCTCAAACGATCCTCCTGCCTCATCCTCCTATCTCAACCTTCCAAGTAGCCGGAAGCACCGGCATGCATTCTTAATGTATATCCTTCCAGGTGGACATGAATCCACAACATGCCTTCCTCTCGTTCCATCTTTGACTGCACCTGGTTTTATGTAATACTTAGTATTTTAATTCACTTGACAAAGTTTATGAGCTGACCACCCATTAGCCCTGAACTAGATACCTGAGGACGGGAATCATGATGGTGCTTACCACAGTGGGCTGCTGTGCGGATCAGTTAAGATACTGTCTGTAAAGGGCTTCGCATAGCACCAGGCAGGGAACATGCTTTTAAAAAACTGCTATTGATGACAGCAGCACACTAGACATAGACTCTGGCCTCTCTGCTGCAATGGTGTAAGTCTGCACTCCTAAACTGTTTAATGGTCTTGGCTCAAGCCATCACCACTGTGTTTCAATGTTGTGGAGCTGTCAAAGCAGGGCACAAAAATTTGTCACTTACTTTTAAAAATAATTAAATCAATTTTAAAACCTATGAATACTGCAAGTATCATAATCATTTTATCCCATAAAAGAGTCAGCCAAACACCGAGAACCCTAAGTGACCCCAAGTTGTCCTTCTTTTGTGCAGAAACACAGGGTATTATTTTGTTTTTGCTGGAGATGGACGCCAGGGCTGCACATATGTTAGGCAAGCACTCTACCTCATCACTATGTCATTTTAGAAGTTTAGATCCTGAGAACCCATGTTCTCTAAAAAGAAAAAGCCATTTTTCTCCTGCTCCTTGACCTCAGCTAGCAATCTAACAGAAATACTTATCTGCCCATGGTGCAGCTAGTGGGTGTGTACATCCTTTGTTGCATCTTCAGACTGTTTCAGCCTAGATTGAAAAATAAAAACAAACAACCCCCCCTACTTCCACCCCGGCTATTAGTGCAGCCCCTGAGGTTCTGGATGTTCAGCTGGAGTTTGGATGTGGTCACCTATGTAGTTCACAGGTAAGGGACAAGGTGGCTTGGCTCCCTGCCTGGTCTTATTCAGTGACTTAATGGGACTCATCTTTCCACCTTCTGGAGGCAGCACAACTTTCTGTATGATACTTCCTGGAAGGAGGGGGGCCCTGGTTACACCCTGAAGTGGTTGAGAGGCTGCCAATTGCTTTGCCTGGCAAAGAGCAAAACTTTAAGAGTTTCTGAGCTGGTTCTTCCACATTCTTCCTGCTCCTCTGGTGACCACTTCGAGGAAACTCAAGTTGGGAGGAAGGGAAACCCCTTCCNTTTCTGGGTTGAAGCAGCAGCTATTTTGTTCACAGCCGTCTGCTCTTCCCTGGGGTTTAGTGGCTGTTGGCAAGCCTTTCCTCTCACGGAGCAACTGGTGCATCACCAGATCTCAGGACATTCTCAGTTTCTCCACTTCCTGCGTTAGAATCTGCATATTGTTATGGATAGAGGGATGTTATCTTCTCCAGACACAGGGGAACCAAGCTTCACCAAGTGGTGGACAGTCAGTCCACAGTTGCCAGTTTGCACAGCCCAGGCTGGGAGCAGAAGTGACCAAGTATGGTCACTCAGGGCTGTGGTAGACATGCTAGTCTCAGCCCCTAGACCCTAACAGCTTGTTATTTAACAAGCTCCCCGGGTGGTTGTAGAGCTTCCTGGGGTGAGACACAAAGGCTTAGAACCCTGACCTGGTGGGAAACCGTGTTTCCTCTCTAGCTTCTCTTCTTTTTGGCTTGTCTTTTCTCTCTCTTCTCTTTCCATCCCCCGGCTCTTCCCTCCCTTCCCCCAGCCCCTGAAAGAAAGAGCATTCTGTGAGCAGACCACCCCTACCCTGGGGAATTCTTGTTTTGGGAAGTTAAGGAGGCCTCCTTGTCGTTCATGGCCCCTGAGCTGGGGGGCAGGATAGGAGCAGGAACAAGGAATCGGGAGCCCTCGGTGCCCTGGGAGCTCTAGAGTCCAGTAAGGGAGGTGAGGGCATCTCACTCACTAAGTGCTATATTGCTTCTATTTAATTTCCATACTGTGTTCAACAACAGAACCAAACGTTAGACAAAAACCTCACAGCTGCATGATTTACCTCTTTCTGGGCAAATTGACTCGTAATACATACTGCCTTAGAACTTGCTTTTACTTCACCTTGTGAACATCTTCCATGTGGACATTAGG
>LZPO01017314.1:101377-115085 GCA_001675575.1 Neotoma lepida
TGACATAGGCCTTCGGTATGGGTCTTCTGCCTAATCGTCCAGCCATAGGAGCCTCTTCCATTGTTGATCTGTAGATCTTGGGCTGATTCGAGGTGATGATTTCTCCTCAGAAAGGTCTCCTCTCAGATTCTGGAGGCCAATGTGTTGAATTATTTTTTTCCTTTTAANTTTCCATTTTTCTTCTTTTCATGTGTTTGTATATGTGGTCTATGTGTGCAAGTGTTTGTATGTTCACTAATATAAGGAAGCATGTGTGTGTATGCATGTTCATGTGGAGACCCAAAGTTGACATCCGGACTCTTCCTGGTTAGCTCTCAACCACGCTCTTAAAGGACAGGACCTCTCAATCCAACCCAGAACGTGCTAATACCAGAGTCTCACTAGCCAGCTCTGAGGATCCCATCTCTCTCGTCTGGGACTGGAATTCTAGGTGGGCTGCCATGCCTATGTGGCATTTGTGTGGGGTTTGGGACTCCAAGCTCTGGTCCTCATGCTTGTGAGGCAGGTTGTTTACCTGCTGAGCCATCTCCCCAGCCCCGTGTTGGATTCTTTAAGGGTTTTTGGTTTTTGTTGTTTTTTTGTTTTGTTTTGTTTTGTTTTGTTTTGTTTTTTTGGCAAGCCGGTACTAAGGACTATCCTCTTTGTTCATTGTGTGCTATTACTCTGTATTCATGTTCAAGATCCTCTGAAATGCATTCTTTTAATTACTATAGTTATCTTCTTGGCTCTGGTAAATATCTGACCTGTCATTTACATCTGTTTAATTTCTGTTCTGTCATAGCAGCCAACGAACTAGAGCTTTTTATATTTAATAACCACATTTCTCACTTTTACACACACACACACACACACACACACACATACACAAAGGAACTTGATTCTTTGTGTCAATGTACTAGGGTTAAGTTAGTTTTTTGTTGTTTTTTGACAAGGTTTCATTATGTAGCACTGGTGGGTCTGGACCAGGCCTGCCTCTTTGTAGACCAGGCCCACCTCAAACTCACNGAGATCCACCTGTCTCTGTCTCCTAAGATTAAAGGCATGTGCCAACATGCTTTTTGAAGTTCACTTACAGAACTTCATGTTCAGTGGGAAGAAGGGGGTCCTGGTTTCCTTGGGGTTCTAGAAAGGGGTCCTGGTTTCCTTAGGGCCATCTCATTTGTATNACACCCTCCTCCTTGAATCAGTCCTTCTAGTTCAGNGAGTTAAATGTCTGTGTTATTGNAGGACCCACTGCTGCGGTAGAGACTGAACAGGAAGTGGGTTTCAACCCTCACACCCAGGAAGTCTGAAGAGTTCCTATGAAGAGAAGATATGCTGGGGAGACAGGCAGCAGATAGATGTCCTCTACACTGGGTGTCAACTTGGGTCTGATGAGAAACAGTACTAGTTTAAGAACCACTGAAGCATGCCCATCTCTCCTGCATAGTGCTCAAAGGACAAACGGACAGGCCCTTCTAGAGGAGGGGAACTCTATTCACTGAGACCTTGTGATGAAGGGTCTGGGTCTTGAAAGGTCAGGAATGGTGCCTGGGTTAGGATGGAGCTTTCTTAGCAAAGACAGACAGACAACAATTTATGGTCTGTGACTGCACTATCTCTCACCCTTGGGCTTTGGTTCAACCTACACATTTCACAGGCAAGACTAAGGCTCAGAGACATGAAACTATTCTCCCCAGAGCTGGTGGCTAAATGAGTTGAGTCTTCTTGTCTTCTTTTTAGCCCTAGGATGAGGTAGCACTTCCAGAAGCAGCCTTTCTGTGGGACATTAGTTTTGTTTGTATCTCTAAATGTGTGCCACCAAAGCTCTAAACATTAGCATTGCCTGGCATGTACACACACACACACACACACACACACACACACACACACACACTTTTATACCCTAAATAGCACAGGCCTAGAAATGTTTGTCTACTTTTGCCAACATCTGACTGTGATTATCTTTAACCACAGCCACACTTGTTTATCTCTTAAAATAGTCTTGCGTCTCTTGAGGAGGCAGCGTCAGTCTGTCACAGCCTTCCCAGAGCCCTGCCTGCTCTACCTGCCTTCTCCAGCCGCACCGACAGCCAGGAGTCTGTTTCTTCCCTAGGAAAGTGACCTGGAGCTAATTGTGTCCAGCATGTAGGGATGGACCCAGCCCGTGTGTGTGTGTGTGTGTGTGTGTGTGTGTGTGTGTGTGTGTGTGGTGCTGGAACAGAACCCAGAACTGTGTGCAAGCTAGACAAGAACTGTGCACTCAACTGTGTTTGCAGGCAGCCAAAAGTCCTCTTAAAAAACAAAAAACATGGACTCTCACTTCTCCCTCTCCTCACCAGCATGGATATTAAAGATTTGTGTGACTGAAGATGTAGCTCAGTAGTAAAGCAGTAAGAGAGAACTTATCCAGCATGCACCATGCTCTGAGTTCAATACCCAGCACTGAAAAAAAAAAAAAAAAAGGTGAAATTTATATTCATGCTTTGGGGTTCTGCCTCTGAGAAAGTTTTCTCAAAGGTTAGTTTGTTGGGTCCTTTGCTTTAAATTAAAATTGCCACATTTTTTTTTATGTATTTGTGTACCTGATGTGTGTTCATGTATGCATATTGTACACCTTTATATATCTAAGGGCAAGTACACATGTGCCGTGGCACACATTTGGAGGTCAGAGGGTAACCTCAGGTATCTGTCCTCAATCCCCACCTTGTTGGAGANGGCGTCTTTATGTNATTTACCATGACACATACCAGGCTAGCTGGCCCATGAGCCTCCCACACTCACTGCAATTACAGATGTTTGTCATTGTGCTTGGCTCTGAATGGGCTCTAGGGATTTGAACTCAAGTCCTCATGCTTGTGCAGCTAGCACTTCCCCGCTGAGCCATTTTNCCCCCCAGCTCAATTCACCACACTTTGGCTTTGAGCTTGATAAAGATAAAAGAAAGGAAATCAGGTGACTTTACCCTACAGCTCATATGTGCACCGCTACTGACCCCAACAATGCATCACCCAAGAGAAGAACTGCAGCTGGATTTGCAAGGGTCTTCCTGCGAGCCTTTATGAGTAGGATAAAGGAGATGAATACGTGTGGCTCTGTGTTGTGTGCCTTGGAACTGGATTCTATACTGAGATCCCTTTTTTTGAAATCAGGGTGGCATGAGTGGCAAACCAAAAGCCCCAGTTAAGAGCCCTAAAGGAGTAAGAGCCAGGACTGCCTTTCTGTGCGTCGGGCTTCTCTGTGGCTGGTGCGTTCTAGAGTGTGGAAGTCACTGGCCCTTTGAGCCCTGGAAGGAGCCTTATCCTGATGCCGCTGTTGAACTATTTCTGTTCCCAAACCACAAGGCTGTTCTGCATAACCTTCTGACAGAAGATTTTCAAGTTGAGGTGCCTAATGGTGGAAAACAGGTCTGGGAGTTGAATGTTTTAGATGAGCTCATGAAAGCCCTATAAATATTTTTTTATGATTCTTAAAATGAATTATTCCATTAAATAAAGTGAACAAGTACTGTGCAATTTCCATTTTATTGGGTTAGAAAAATTTCAGACCTCTTCCTAATTCAGAATTTGATTGAGATATTTTTAAATTCATTTTCTGTGTAGAGATAATAGGTGCATTAAGATACTTTTCGTTCCTCTGTGGTCCTTGATCGGAATGGAGCCCCAAACCATGTAAGGCATAGAATTCAAAGCCCTACAGACATGCCTTGAATATTGGCCCTGACATTTGCTGACCCTGTGATCCACCATAAGGAACTTAACCTCTTCATGTCAGTCTCAGTGGTAAAATAGGCAAGGGTTAGGGTTAGGGTTAGGGTTAGGGTTAGGGTTAGGGTTAGGTCCATGTACACGGACCGTTTTCAGGGTGAGACAAGAACAGCGCTGGAGTGCTAAGCACGTCTGCATGTTGTATGTTCTCAGCACAGGACAGCGTATGAGAGTTAGTGGAGATAGCAGCAATGGTTGCACAACATTGTGAAGGTTTTAACATCACTGAATTGTGCACTGTTTTAAGACTGATTAAAATGCTAGGTGGTGGTGACACACACTTTTAATCCCAGCACTCGGGAGGCAGAGGCAGGGGGATTTTTTAATTTGAGGCCAGCCTGGTTCAAGGCAGATTGAGTTTGAGTTTGAGTTCGAGGACAGTCAGGGCTACACAGTGAAACCCTGTCTTGAAAAACAAAACAAAACAACAAAAAAAGATTGGTTAAAAAATGATGATTTTAAGGTATGTATATCTTACTACAATTTGAATTAACAAAATATAACCCCCTAGAATAAGTAGATATGTGAACATTATGAAGAAGCAAGGGTTTAAAAGGCAGTTTATTAAAGTAATCTATTAACACTTAAAGAAATGAGAAGGGCTGGGCAGTGGTGGTGCACACCTTTAATCCCAGCACTCAGGAATCAGAGGCAGGTAGATCTCTGAGTTTGAGGCCAGCCTGGTCTACAGAGCAAGTTCCAGGACAGCCAGGGCTACATAGAGAAACCCTGTCTCATGTCTCCAAAACAAAACAAAAACAGAAAGAGAGAAGAAATGAGAAGGAATTTGACCAGATATGCCAAGTCAATGGATTCTAAGTATGTGGTTTTGTTTTTTTTAATCAGGGTGTGTCTCTGTGTGTGTGTGTGTGTGTGTGTGTGTGTGTGTGTGTGTGTGTGTGTGTGTGTGTGTGTGTTGTGTGTGTGTGTGCATGTGTGTGTTTGGGCATGTGCTGCAGTGTGTATGGAGGTCAGAGAGCAATCTCTGGTGTCCGTCCTCACCTTCCACCTAACAGTTCTGTGAGCTTCTGGCTTGTGGATTCTGGGGCTCCCAACTCTGGTCCTCATGCTTGAATGACAGATGCCTTGCACAAAGTGTCCCCCATCCCTGAGTGCTTTTTTATATGCTTCATTAAGCTTTTCTGATTCTCCAAAATTCCTGCAATAAAAATTACATTTATAACTAGAAAGAAACGGCACAATAAAAGCTTCAGTGGGTAAGAGTATAATGAGCTCGTAAAAGGAGGCCAGATTCCCACACTCTCAGGCAATCTCCAGGTTCTGTCCTTCTCTGTGTGCTGGACTATCTCACAGGGCTGAGAGACACTCATCACAAGTGCAACCCCTTTCCCTGTCCTGGTCCTGAACCAACCGTTCCCTAACTCATTCGTGTACCATTTCCATAGCCACTATACCGAGGAAATTGTGCAGGACGGTGCAGGTAGTTCCTTCAGTACCCCATTTCTGGGTCACAGTGTGTCTCTGGGCCACAGTGACTTAAGGTGCCATGCTGTATTTCACTCTTTATTACTGAATTTTGGTACGCTAGGTTATTTTAGGTGCCATGTATTTGTTAGAACCTATGTTCCCAAGGACCTTTAAGAAAATTTTTTTAGATTTTTTNTGTGTGTGTGTCTGTTATCTTTATGTGTGCATGTGTCCTGGTGTCTGTGTATGTGTGTAAGAGTGTATACACACATGTACAAGAAGAGGACAGAGGGTGCAGAGCTTGGATCTGGAGTCTCAAGGTGGCTGTAAGCTGCCTGATGTAGGTCCTGGGAGTTGAAATAACACAGATCTTCTACAAAAGCAGCAAGTGCTCTTAACTGCTGAGCCACCTCTCCAGCCTCCAGGGGCCTTTATAAGCCCCTGTCATTCACCCATGATGGAATCTGTAAGAACACTTGAGAGCAAAATAGTGGCCACAGCAGTTGGATCTGCCTCTAGAGCCACCCTTTCCTTTTGTATAAGTGCGTTCTCCTTAGCCCTAAGCACAAGTACACATACACAAGTACATATACACAATGGTATCCTTGCCACTGTTTCTAGCTCTCCCAGGACTTTACTAGAAAACCTACCTCTGGTTACTCCCCTATATTATCTCAACCCCCTGCCAACTATTCCCAATTAACCCTATCAGGAATGGCTTAGAGGTTAGTGTACTCAAGAAATTTTTCAGCATCTATTGCAGAACCTAGATGTAATGAAACTTAAACAGTTGTAGAAAACACACAGAGGAACAAAATCACCTTGGTTGGAGTTTTTGCACAGGCGATTAATGTGCCGTTCTTATTTAGGGCGTTCCTACGTCCTTAAACTTTAGCCACAAATGATAGTTAGACTGGAATGTCTCTTGTCTTTGATGGGGGACCTCATTGGTGACCCTATGGAGCATGAGAACTGCTTAAAAACCAGAGCCTAATGTAAAATGAATAGAAAATCTTTTAATTAAAAAAAAATAGATATACTTCCTACTGTCCAACGGTTTCAGTGCTCATGCAGCATGGTACAGTCACTAACTAGGAGAATACACAGTGGGATGTGTGGTTATGCTTCTTCCTAACCTGTCCCATGGTCTTGTCTCTTAAAAATTTGTTCTATAAAAGATGAGGCTTACATTCTTTGATGTTCCTACTAGAAAGTATTTTTCTTAGCATTTCAAATAAGGTAAATTATACTTCCGAACCACATCATACATAAGAAAGCCTAGATGAACTCCAAGCAAATATGATAGACACTATATAGAGGAAGTTACTAATGGCAGGCTAGAAAAAATGCTTATAACCTATATAATAGATAAAAGATTAATATCTAAGATGCATAGAAATATTATAAATCAAAAATAAGCTAGCGATCCAGTGCACAAAACTTACGGAGTAATACTCCAATGGGGGAAATAATCTGGAAAATGTAGCTTATTAGCAAATTTGCATGGCGTGTGTGAGGCCCTGGGTCCCACCTACAACATGAAGGACAATAAGCTTTTAAAAAGTTTTTATTAAATAAATTTTTATTAAAATTAAAAAATTATGTGTGTATGTGTTTTACCTGCATGTACNTCTGTGCACCACATGTGTGCAGTGCCCATGGAGGCTAGAAGAAGGTGTCAGATCCCCTGGATCTAGAGTTAGAGATGGCCGTGAGCAGCCATGTGGGTGCTGGGAATCAAGCCTTGGTCCTTTGAAAGAACAGCCAGTGCTCTTAACTACTAAGCCAGCTCTCCAGCTCTGACAATAAACTTTTGAAAATAGCATTCAGAAAAGGGCAAATAAAAACAAAGAATTTTTTCGTTCTTATGCTGGTAGGAGTATGAACTGAAATCATTGTTCTGAACTGTTTTAGAGGGCCAGTTGACAGGATATATAAAAGCTGAATTAGCTCATGCATAGAAGGCTTGTCTAGCATAGAGACTGTGGACTCACTCCCTAGTGCAGGTGCAGGAAGGGAGGGAGAGATGTCTCTTGGCCCATCAATACCATATCTTGGGCTGTAATCCTAAAGAANCTCTCTTTGTCTGTGTTCTTGGGGCCAAAGAGCATCACCTGGGTTTGTGTATTCAGTTATTTATTCAACAGTGACATGTTAAAAGTGAGTGGAACCCATACTGTGTCCACCTCCCTTCCTGCCTTCCCTCTAGCTCAAGTTCTAACCTCGGCTCCTGGGAGCTGAGTTCTCTGCTGTGAGCCAGCCTAAGTTGGCATAAAGGGCAGGATCTGAAGTGCCACCCTCCCCGTCAATAATGGCACCCAAAAGTCTGCCTATAATTACATTTTAATCATCTGTCCCTGAGGCTTAAAGGTAAAGGGGCTGGTAGAGATGATCTACAGTGGTTCTATTGGCTAGATTAATGAACTGAAACCCAGCAAGACTGGTGCTTCCCTGAGATCATGCCACAGTTGACGAGAAGCCTAGCAACTGCATCTGAGCTCCTGGTACCCAAGGCTCCTATGACTGTGCTGCATGCTCTTTCTATTGGGAGGCTGGGAGAAAATCCCAACCTTGCTACCATGTAAAGTCCAGGAAAGGTACCCAATCAATACTCAGGCCACCCAGGGCCTGAGACTTAGCTAAGAGGGTCCATGGCTGAAGAGGGTCATCTGTCTTTAGGCTAGAGATGTAGGTCATTCACTCTATAATTACACTGTTCTACACACACACACACACACACACACACACACACACACACACATACACACACATACACACACATACACACACACTATACCTACACACACACACTACACACACACACACACATACACACACACATACACACACTACACCTACACACACACACACACACACACTACACCTACACACACACACACACACACAGAGTGTGAAGGTGAAATGAGTGTTGTGAAGTGGTAAAGGTTGGGTTACAGAAACTGAATTTTCTGTTTTTTTCCTTTCATAACTATATGTTACTTCTGTACCACACTCTTCCCCACCCCCCCTTAAGTCCTCTTATTCATTTAAGGATTTTCATTTGTTGTGTTCATGAAGGGTTTTCTAACCTGAAGTCAGAAATGGGTGGGAAATGTTAGGAGCCAGAAAATCCCTTCCTGAGTCCCCAAGTGTGGCAGCAACTCCCGTGTTCACACTTGTCACACCTATGAGTCCATTGGTGTGTTTGCACTAGCCAGGGTCCCAATTGGTCTGCATCTGTGACCAACTGGGACCAGGGTGTTCTGAATGGAATAAGGAACAGCAAGCAGTGGGGGGAGAGAGTCCATCCTCCTGTAACTGCTATCCTGTAGGGGAGAAGGAGGGAGACCCCATCCCAGCAGGCAGCAGAGAGCGCAGCAGGCCTGTGGGCATTTCTACATTGCAACACAGTAGTAGTCGTTGTTGCTGTTTGTTGTCGTACAACAGCCTTCCCCTGTTGCTTTAAATCTTGCCATCTCAGAGGTAAATAATTCTCATTTTAGAGATAAGGAAACCAGAGTTCAGAGAAAAGCCAGACCTCAAGTCCCAGAATCATCTCACCTCCCACTTGTTTTCACCCCTGTGCACATCACCAGACCCCTGAGCTTCATTGACTATTTAGACATGTTTACTGAGCACTTGCTATGACATCGTCTTATCCCCAGTGTATGTCAGAGTCTTCCAGTTCGTGTCAGGCTCTCTTTTGGTTGCTGCCAGCACAGCCGTGAAGCAGACAAAGTCACCGACCTCCTAGAGCTTGCGTTCTAGTGAGGACATAAGGACAGGCAAATACTGAATAAGTAAGTTCTGCAGTAGGTATCTGAAAATATATCATGTTAATAGAACAATTTGAAGATCAGCAGTGTCAGTGGATCAGGGGTTCATTATTTAAAAAAAAAAAATTTTTTTTCTCATAGTTCCAAGAGGAGGAGCGGGTCATACCTGGCCATGGGAAAAACATCAAGGGCGGAGGAGGAAGGAGAGGGCTGAAAGCTGAACTCTGTAAGGAAACCAGGCAGGAAAAGCAGGTTTCAAATTGACTAGTTGGAGTAATGTCAGCAGGCCCTGGAGTGTAAGAGGCTGGCCCTATCTATGTGGTACCTGGCCCTGGGGTGACTAAGGTAGGTGGAGGGCTGTCTGGCAAAGTCAGGCTGATAACGAAGGTGATCTGGACCTGGACCTGGATTGGTGACTTTGCTGACGAAAGGCACTGACTATCTTGAGGAATTAGCTAGCTCTGAAAGCNGCCCTCTGCCAAATCAGCAAAGCCCTGGATATCAAAGGGAAGAACAAATATTTGAGAAATAAAGAGCTATAGCTAATACAGTTGGCTAGATAATAGTTCATATGCAGGGTGGGTGACAGGGAACGGTGGCATGGAGGGTGGGTCATCAGAGGAGGCTTCCTGAGAAGAATGCACTTCACTAAGTATCCGAAGGAAGAGGGAATGGGCTATGTGGATCTGGGGAAAGAGCTCTCTAGGCAGAGGGATAAGCAAGGTCAGAGGTGCAAGCATAGCTCATTGGCAACATCACCTAATGCTACCAACATGGCTTATACCATAGNAGGAAGAAAGAGGCTGGGTGGCAGACACCTGAGCTGGCTATGAGCAATGAGAAGGCCATGTATGTGTGAGTTCAACATGGAGTGTTTGTGCAGATACCAGATCTATATATCCTGTCCATTCTTTTTGGTTTTCCAAGACAAGGTTTCTCTGTGTAGCTTTGGCGGCGCCTTTCCTGAAACTCACAGAGATCCGCCTGCCTCTGCCTCCCAAGTGCTGGGATTAAAGGTGTGCGCCACCATCGCCCGGCCTATCCTGTCCATTCTTACTCACCCATATTTGGTAAGATGTTTCATCCCATCTCCTTACCCTTTGCTAGAAGNAAAGGTCGTTCTTAGTGGAAAAAGTAATTCAAATTCAAGAGAAATGTATCCGACTATACAAGAATTCAACATTATCAATGAAAACAAATCTTACCTCACTGCCTAAGCCAATACTGACCGCTTTTAAACCACACAGTTGGCTTCTTAGAATACTTAAGATGTATCAAGTACCACATCATGTCTCACAAAGCTCTAGGGCCATTCTCTGCCTCTATCCAACTTCATTTCATGTTCCTTCATGAGTAACTGTGTGNCAGCCCAAGGACTTCCTTCAAGGGACCTGAACTTCCCAAACTCATTGCTGCCTCAGGATTTTTGTGCAGCTAGAACCCTTAACAGGAAGCCTTACCCTTCCCTTCACACCTCACCCCTCCCTTCACACCNCACCCTTCCCTTCACATAGTTGGCTCCTTCCTGTCTTTAGGTTAAATATCACTTCTCAGTCAGACCGTCAGGTTCTCATTCTGAAAACATTCTCTAGCTACTGTTCAGGATTGGAAGGTTTTCTAATTCATTTATTCATTCATTATCTAACTCCATTTGGACCCGTACCACAGCTAGAACATCATCAGGGATTTTGTCTACTGCACTATAGGAGCCCTTGTCTGGAAAAGCACCTGCCACATAGAAGACATTCACACAGTTGTTGAATGAACAGATAAAAATGCAACGTCTTCACACGAAGGTTACTTATTACTACAGCCAGCATTCAAGTAATAGAGGAGCCATCACAATGGGCAGAGTCTAGGCAGCATGGGCCCTAAGCCTCTGGAAAGAGGTGCTCCTATGAGAGTGGTCTAGCTGTGTGTTACCTCTGCAGGGTCACCTGTGGTGGTGGATATACTCCACCCAAGTCACTGCCTGGGAAGCTAGTGAGGAGAAGGCCTTGCCACTGTTAGGCAAAAGAAGCAAAGTTGCAGACATGTGGTTTGAGACATTTAGTGTCCAACAGCAGAGTTCAGGGATCTTTTTAGAAAGACACACAAATTAGAGTATCTTCAGCAGACTTTCCACCGTCCATTATGCCACAGCCCTTACTTCTGCCTGCCCAGGGTCCAGTTTCTCCTGTGTGTCTCACCTATTGATCCCTANAGACACCTGAGTTTTGACCTTTGCCCTAAGTAAATAAGTACTCTAATTGCTAGCAGCTCATTGGGTACCTTGGATGTTTTTCCTGATTAGGAAATGTCCGAATACTGCTCACAAATCTTGGGAACTGGCTTTTGGCTACAGAACAAGGTGTCAGCTTGTCTCCCCTGCCCCAAGGACAGTAGATGCTTAATGGGGCAGTGTCTAGTCCTAAGTATGATTGGAAGTGGCCTTCCCAGAGTCTTCCCAATCTAAGCTCCACTCAGCTCTCCTTGTGCCCGAGGCTTATTATTTGCTAGAACAGTTAGGCGATTGGTTCACTGTTACCTACACTCAAAGCCAGCACTTGAGACTCTAAGGTTCTCACCAGTCCAACCTCTCATGCTTCCTGGCCACTTCTCCTGCCTTTTACATTTAAATTCAACCTGGGAGAATGGAAATGTGCCATTGCCTGCTAGTATCTTGGAATGCTACTAACATTGTTCAGCCTTGTGGCTTTCTCAGTGAGTGTGTTCTGCTCAAAACTCAAGAGCAACCGCTGCTCCTTATCATGGGGATCTTACCATGTTTATTAATAACAGGAGTAGTTAACTGATCCAGCCAGAACTTTTTGCCTCCCCACAAAAGTTTCAAGACAGTGTCCCAGGCTCTGTCCTGGAACTCATTCTGTAGGCCAGGCTGGATTCGAACTCAGATCCAGCTGCCTCTGCCTCCTGAGTCCTGGGATTAAAGGTGTGCACCACCACCACGCAGCTAACCCAACATCATTTTCAATGACAGTTTCAAGAGCCGCTGAAGAGGCTCATATTTTGGGTGTAAACCTGACTCAAGGGCTAGCTTTCAGAAATGTGTGTCACACGTGGAAACTTCAACTTGACACACTTTGTTTTCCCGAGAGGCTGAAGACTCAAATATGAGTAGCTTTAAGCAAAACTTGGAAATTTTTAATGAAATCTAGCTGCATGAGGGTGGGGTGGGGGAAGAGTAAGGGCAGGTGTGAGCAAAGTACACAGTCCTCATGTGTGGACATGTCATAATGAAGTCCATTATTTTGTAAGCTCATTAAAAGTTATTAATTTTTAAAAATCTAGTTCTAGCTTTTAGTGTAATCACGACTTTCATTATATGTTTTCCCTCTGTCTTCAGCAAAGCAATGAATTCTCTGCCTTCCTATTTGTGATCAGGGAACTGTCTCCTGAGTGGAGCTGAGTATCTTACAGAGTAATTATGCTCAAACGTTATGTGTANCTAAGTTGTCATGTAGACGCCCTAGGTTAGGCAAGGCAAAACTATACGCAGATTTTGAAAGGCCCAGGCTCCAGGAGCGTGCTATTTAAGTTGCTGGGTTAGAACACAGTGCCAGTGACACATACTTCTTCGGCCAGAAGACCCAAGTTAACATCCCTAGGAGAGTCAAATCCATACTGTGTGCCTCTGATGCAATATTGTGAGGCTTTCTCTACGCAGTGACACCCTAAATCCAAGTACGAGNAAACATCTGCCAAACCCAAAGTGAGGGGCATACAGCAACGTAGCTATTGTGTCTTCATTAAAGGTATACAGATCATGATGATAAGACTCACCTATCTGTAAAGGACGTTAGGACAGTTGGTGACATCTGGACCNAAAGCATGCTAAAGTTCTGTTTTGTTCACTGTGCTATAGCTGTGTGAGAAAACAGCTCTGCTTTAAGTAAAAAATACATTGAAATATTTGGAGATAAAGGGAAATCTGTTTAATTCATTGTGAGGTCAGAAGGGAGGTGGGGGTTGGATATACAGAAATTCTTTGTATTGGTCTTGCAGCTTTTCTCCAAATCTGAAATTATGTCAAAGTAAAAGATCTTGAAGAGCCATTGCTAGTGGGGTCAGTCTTGTGAGTCGCAGCCCCAGCGGGGCAGGCAGTTTCCTAGCCATGTGTGGTTTAGTGTTGGCTCTGAACTTCTGGGAGTGAGGAGATAGGGACAGACACAGGGGTACTTGTGTGTAAAGAGCCCTGTGATGCCAGGCAGGCGGTAGTGGCACACGCTTTTAATCCCAGCGCTCGGGAGGCAGAGGCAGGCAGATCTCAGTGAGTTCAAGGCCAGCCTGGTCTACAGAGCGAGTTCAGAGACAGCCAGGACTGTTACACAGAGAAACCCTGTCTCAGAGCCCTGTGCTAANGAATGCAGGAGGAAGTTGCTTTTCTCCAAGTCCAGGGAGTGGGTCCTAGAGGAGGCCCACTAGGCGCAGGTACTGGAGAAGTGTGGCAGAAGCAAAGACTGCAGACTTTCCAGTCAGGTGAAGCCAGGAGAGTCTGAGCCTTCACATTTCCTTTCCCTACTTACACACATGCATGCACGTGCACACACACATGCACACATACACACACACACATACATACACACACACATGCACACACACATACACACATGCACACACACATACACACACATGCACACACACATACTTACGCACACACATACATACATACACATACATACACATACATACACATACACACACATACATACACACACATACACACATGTGCACACATAACACACATGCACACACACA
>LZPO01017314.1:115445-148034 GCA_001675575.1 Neotoma lepida
CACACACACACACTCACACATACACACGCACACACTGTAGCTAACCAAAAAAGGACACTTTAAACAGGCAGTTGTTAACCTTCAACCAGCTCCTTTTTCCTCCAAGAGGTCAGTTTTGTCTTTCTTGTCTCCCTGTTTCCTAGGAGAATTTCCACTTCAGCATTTGGGCTAAGCAGCACTTAATGACAGCCTTAAGCTTTCCAGTCACCCTTCCTAACTCCTCCCCTGTCCCTGCAGAGAAGCCTCTGGAAGTTACTTGGAGCAAGGTTACTACAAAGGGCACATTAGCACCTGCATCCAGGCCGGCTTCCCACTGGCTTCTGGGTAGGCTTTCATGGGGTGGCACATCAGCTTAATATAACTGAACTAGACTGTAACTTATCTCCTACTTGGGCTTTANAACAGCTTTTGGGTTTGACCAGCAACTCTAATGTCAGGACACTATCCTCAGGAGTCTGATTTCACATTTGTATCCTATGCCAGCCGCGCTGAGTCCAAGAACATATTAATAGCAATTTGCTAAATGCTGCCTTCCCTCTGGAGTCAGCTCTTACACTGGTGTATTAAAGGGTCTGATAAGTCCCACAGTGAAGAAGTGAGTGACTTAATTTAGGTTGCCTTTAAAAGGGCAATACCTTGGCCATCTTAAGGAACACAGGAAACAGAAGTCTATGTTGATAGCTACTTTGTGAAGTCTCAGAGTCGGGGACCACACTGACAATGACTTTTCTTAGAGGTCTTTGGCCCTAAAAATACCCTCACTCCAACTATTTCTCTTTTCTCGCCCTTCACTGTTCATCTCTGGCCGTGTAATGACTAAAAAATTTGGGTACTGGGTGCAAAGATGGGTAATATTTCTGTCCTCAAGGGTATTCTTCAGCAAGGAGACTGTAAACTAGCACTTATCAGTGCNCAAGGAATGGCACAAACGTACCGTCAGAGAAAAGGACAGTGGCCAGGTGTCATTGTTCAAGAATCCTGGCTCAGCTTCAGGTGAGCAGACAGCTAAAGGATAAGGTGAACCAGGAGAAATGTAGCGTGGTTGGTACATTGGCCTGAGCAGTTAGACCAGAGGCTAAAGGGTAAGGTGAGCCGGGAGAAATGTAGCGTGGTTGGTACATTTGCTCAGGTTGGCCTGAGCAGTTAGACCAGGGTGGACCTTTCATATGGAATAGTGATTTTCAGACTTGAGATGCCCCCAGATCCCATGGTGAGCCACCCCCTCAGCTTCTGACCTACCACAGGACCCAAGACTTTCCTTCTCTGCTCAGTTCCTAGGTGGTACTGATACTGCTTGCCTAAAGACCATAGTTTGGAGAACTTTGCTATTGCCATGCCTGGATGCTCAAGGGCCTGAAAGGATGCACTCTAGCCTGACCAAGTGGCTGAAATGACAGGCTGACAAGTGGGTCTTGGTGATCAGGTTTGGAAGAGTGGCTGAACAAGGTGGTGTGGTTGCCGTAGTAGCAGAGGTGTATCCAGTAGATGCAGAGAGGCCAGTCCGGAGGCTGTCATGGAGTTGACCCAAGTGGATGAGCTGAAGGAGGGCAGTGACAGAGACAATGCATGGAAGATGCTAGTGCAGAAATCTTTGTGAAGAGCCCATGAAGAGCCCATGATAGGCAAGTTAGCCTTGCCCACCTGTGGGAGTCGTTTGTAGCATGTGGTGTGACAGGGTTAAACTTGTGTTTGTGCACACCATCCAAAAAGGAGGAAGGGAAGATGTTGCTGTATGAGTCAATAGGCTAAGCAGTGCTTTGGAGAGCTTGTCGAACTGATTTCCAGGTTTGTGTGATGGCTTAGGATACACACTAGACTCAGGAACAACCCTGTTTTACCAGGGAGAGCCAGCTCACCTGTCAGGTCTGCAGCTTGCAAAGGCTGTACATGGAGAGAAGGAACCCTGATAAGGCCCACCCCAGCCCTGAGCTTGACTGGTACCATGTGTGGTGATGGGATGACCTTCATTTGCTCTTTAGAGATGAGTATAGGTTTCAGGCCACCTCATCTCCTGTTTGTCTACTAATTCCTATTGTCCTACCAATAACTTGTAAGTNTAAACTATTATTTTGTTTCTGAATAAATTTTGTTGTATATTTTTAATGTAGGACATGATTTTATGGGACACGTATAGATAGTAAAATGGTTACTATGGTGAAACAGAAGCGTAGCCATCATCTCAGAGTTACCCTTCCTTTTATGGCAAGGACAACTAAAGTCTACTCACTCAGCAGCAATTTTATTAATGCTGTCCTCACATTGTGCATTAGACCTCTAGACTTGTTCATCTACGGATCTGTCACTTCATATCCCCTGACCTTCATTTCTTTTCTTACTTTAATATCACTCCCTGTACCAGGTAGCCACCATTTGATTCTCTTTCTCTGATGTATTTGCTTCCCNCTGACACACACACATATAACTTTTTAAAGATTTGACATTTAAGTAATATCATATAATCATTTTCTGTATCTGGCTTATTTAGTCTAATGTCCTTCGGGTTCATTGATGCTGTGACAAATAGGTAAATATCCTTTTTAAAGACTGAATAATATTATATAAATATATGCATAATATGTATGTGTTATACATTTGTCAAAAAAAGCACTCAGTTTTCCTGTCTTGATTATTGTGAACAATATTACAAGGAACATTGGGATACAGATACGTTTATGGGGTTGTGATTTCATTTTCTTTGATATTTCCTCAGAAGAGGATTGTTGGGTCCTAAGAGACTGCCCCAAGAGGGCTGCTTGCTGGGTTGTATTTCTTTTGTTGTTGTTGTTGTTGTCATGTTCTGANTTTTAAAATAAAGTCTTGTTGTTTATCCCAGGCTAGCCTGACATTTACAGTCCTGCCACAGCCTCCTGTGAGCTGGGGTTATAGGTGTGCAACATTGACAGCTCCAGCCCTGTGCTTTAAGACCTCCCCGTGGTCTTCTGCATCCTTCTCTAGTCTTTGTTACCAAGGGCTTTCACAATACTCATTTCAGGGAATGCAAGATGATATCACATGTGGGAGACCCGCTCCCTCATTTATGTCCAGGGAGCTCTTGAGGATGGAGAAGTCAGAAATATTTAGATAGAAAGAGATAACTAGACAACGAGAGGAAAGGCAGAAACACAGGATAGCCTCAGGAGGACCTGAGTCAGTACCCAATGGCCCCTTCTTTCTCTTCTAAAGGGCTATTTATAGAAATGCCAAGGGGTGGAGCGAAAGACCTCCCCCTAGCACAGCCAAGTACATACCCTTCCCAACACCTGGTAACCATGCACATGGTCAATCCATCCCCTTATGCAGCCCTGCTGTGTAAAGCAAGCTCAGATCTCACTAGGTAACCTTTGTGGGCTCCCACAATCACATAGATCAATAGTTCTCAATCTTCCAAATGCTGCAANCCTTTAATANAGTTCCTCATGTTGTAGTGACTCCCCAACCATAAAATTATCTTGTTGTTACTTCATAACTGTAATTTTGCTACTTTTTTTTTAAATACAGATTTTTTTTTAATTTTATTTTATGTTCATTGGTGTTTTGCCTGTATGTATGTCTGTGTGAGGGTGTTGGAAGCCCTGGAACTGGAGTTCCAGACAGATGTGATTTGCCACGTAGGTGCTGGGAATTGAGCCAGTGTCCTTTGGAAGAGAAGCCAATGCTCTTAACTGCTGAGCCATCTCTCCAGCCCCTAATTTTGCTGTTGTGAATCATAATGTAAATATCTGATATGCAACCTCAAGGGACTGGGACCCACAAGTTGAGAACCACTGACATGGAGAACCCATTTATTTTTATTATTATTTAAATAAGAAAAGCTCTGTATTTTGGTTTTTAATGCTAATATGGTGCATCCTTTCTTAGGTCAGAATTGGCAAAGTTGCACCATGTTCAGTTATTGGCTCATTTGAGCCGTTATTAAGACCTTGAAGCAGTCTAGAAGGAGTTCATGTTCCCTTTCCATAGTGTGTGGCCAGATCCAGGAGAATGAGATGGGTGCAGAGGTTGAAGGAACATCTAGAATATTTACCTTTGGGGAGCAGCAGAACAGTTTTCACTGGCTTCTACCTGATGTGATGAGTCAAGCTTCTAAATCCACCACTGGTCAGTGGAGACAAAGGGCGTTCCAGCCCTCAACTTCCAAAGCCAGCTAGATGGTAACAATAAAAAGGAATTGATATGGCACATGAACATGTCATGGAGCCTTAAAGTTTAGGACGTAGTTNTCTGCAGAAGGATGGGATTCAGGACCCTTTGAGGACTTTCCTTTCTCCATTTCTGTCTCAGAAATGATGCAAGGGAAACTGAGACCAAGGAAACTCTGAAGACAGGCACTTGGGAACTTTATCATTGTACCTTCTGCTTCTGGTGGCAGCTTGGAAGGAACTAAAGCATGGGATGAAGGTTAAAGTGAATGATGGACACAGTCAGCAGTAGCTGGGGGAATCTGGACCGAACTGGGACAGAATTCAGGANACTCCCATGGAGATGGTGTCAGAGGTGTTGACTCTTCCTTTCTATAAAGACTGTCAGGGAAGCCTGTCCTGTGAAGAGCTGACATTATAAAGGGCTGTGGAGGTAGAAGGATGCCTGTCCTGTGTAGGTGCCACTACATTCAGAATCAGTTCTGTGGCTCGAGTCTGCATTCTAGGGGCCAGAACAGCAGCACGGGGCAAAGGAAGGTGTCACTAAGTGGAACTGAACTAAGATGGAACCCAGGACCAAGGATGCAGGGTTCAGAGTGGCCCAAGATTTTGTACTCCAATGAGGAAAATCAGACACCAGTGTTAAACGTATAGGAATTTAAATACACAACATTTATAAAGATGTCAATTCTCAGTAAAGAATGATGGGCTCAGTAAAGAGTAAGAACTCACTGGAGAAGAGACAAGAGCTTTGGTGCTATCCGCAGAAGCAGGGACTTGCATTGTGTATTTGAGACTAAGAAAGGGAGGGATATCCTGTACCACGGTAAGTTTGCCCAGTGCAGGCTGAACTGCAGTGGGAGTAATTGCAATGGCAGCAATTGCCCATCGTGAAGCCAGGTTTCCCCGCCAGCTTCAGTTCCCACTGCTGGCTCTATAGCAGCTTCCTTCATTCTCCAGCACTGAGCAGCCTAGGCATCATGATGCCAACCAGATGGTTTGCTGGGAAGCCAGCCACACCAAGAGCTGGTGGCCCTCTGCTGAATACATAACTAGGGCTTTGGCTTTGATGAACATTTCCTTAAAAGACCTGACCAGCTCATCATCTTAGGCCACGCAGGACATATTCATACTGACTAATAGGTCTGTGTTGCACATGCTTACAAACATATATATGTATTTATCATCCAGAGAATTTTTACTCTTGTTCTGCCCATCATATAGCCTTCTCTAGATGTACGTTCCAGTATGAAAAATGCTAAGTTACTTCTAGAAAGACAGAGAAAGCAGGGATGTCTGTGTACATACTTTTTTTGCAGGCAAATGTGTTGACATAACTGGCCTTACAGCTCAAGTCGTGGAAAGCCATAGGCTAGATTTATAACTATTTCTGTATTATTGGAGCCAAATTTAGGCAAAGCACAGAAGGCTAAAGGACCTTTCTGTGAACATGTCACAATGTTAGGAATCTTTGGGGTTTTCTATTTTAACCATTGGAGTCAAAGTTTCCCATACAATATTATGATAAATACCAGGGAACCACTTACAGACCTAATGACCATCTAGAACAGTGGTTCTCAGCCTTCCTAATGCTGCGACCTTTTAATACAGTTCCTCATGTGGTGACCCCCAACCATAAAATTATTTTCATTGCTANTTCATAACTGTAATTTTGCTACTGTTATGAATCGTAATGTAAATATCTGTGTTTTCCGATGGTCTTAGGTGACCCCTGTGAAAGGGTTATTTGACCCCCAAAGAGGTTGAAACCCACTGGGTTGAGAACTGCTGACCTAGATCAAATATTAATTTGATCAAAGGTTATTAATAGATCAAAGGTTAATATTGAGCAGCTAGCCATGTGTGGTGGTGCACACCTTTAACTCCGAGCACATATGAGGCAGAGGTAGGTGGATCTCTATAAGTTTGAGGCCAGGTTGGTCTACAGAGTGAATTCCAGGCCAGCCAAAACTACACACCAAGACCCTGTCTAAAAAACAACAACTAGATCTTGTATGTTTTAGCCATTACATGATACATTATTATACATTATATGGAGACATGATGTTGGTGTGATTGAATGCAATCACTGGACTACAGAAGAATGGATTTAAAATGAGTTTTCCAACCTTGAGAGGTGCCATTCAAAGCAGCATAGGAAATCCTCCTGAAGTCACCTTTCATATACATAGACTCTGATAAACATTTGGCATTCTTCTATTTCCCAGTATATAACTCCTAAAGTCATTGGAATCTCCAAAATGGTAACGATTCTTAGTGAACTAATGATTGATTAGTGCATGGCAGCCCCTCCCAATGGGTTCAGGTCACCCAAATACTATGGCAGGATTATAGAGTTGGGATTGTCAGCCTCACCCCACGACTTCTGGGGAGAGGAGAGGGACTAAAGGTTATGTAGGCAGCAATTTAGTCAATGATGTCTGTGGAATGAAGCTTCCTTAAAAACTTTAAAAGAGAGTGGAGTTCAGAGAACGTTTGGGTAGCCCAATGCATGCAGGTGCCTGGGAGATGGTCCATCTAAAGAGGGGATGGAAGTGTCATCTTTAGTGCCCTAGAGTCTCTTCCTCTGTGCCTTTCGATAGATCTTTTATAATAAACCAGTAAGCATTGTTTCCCTGAATTCTGAGAGCCACTGAAGTAAATTAATCAAGCCCAGAAAGGAGGCTGTGGAAATCTCAGTCTGTGGCCAGTAGATAGAAGCATGGGTAAAGCAATCTGGGACTTGTGATTGGCATCTGAGGTGGCAGTGGAGAGCAGAACCAGGGACTGCGCCATGAACCTATGGGATCTAATGCCTTCTCTAAGGCTGACAGTGCNGCAATTGACATGAACTGGGGATGCCTAGCAGGTTGCACTGCAGGAATGATTGGTGGCTTGGTGTGTAAGAAACAACCGTGTATGTCTGGTGTGAGACGTGAGTTGGGAATAGAGAATCAGAGTTTGTTTTTTCCACTCATGTTTTCCTTGGGTTTCAGCTTAACTTTTTCAATATACTGTTTTGGTCTTTGGGAACGCTAAACCCACAACTAGTAGAACTGTTTTCTCTTTCTGTCCAGGTGTAGTCCTTTACCCGCCATCAAGGGAAACTGAAATAAGGCTGCATTAATGTTTTGTGCTTGGAAAATCAGAGGTGGCAGTCCTGTGGCTACAGCCCTGAGACACTTACAGTCCTGAGTGAGCATGCTGAAATGCCTAGCATGGTATAGCTGCCTTCAGAAACCTACAACCTTCACAGCAGGCCACCGAAGGCAGAACTTTTCTTCAGCTGTAACGTCAAAGTAAAAGAAATATGAATAGAAACTTCATCACTGGGAGGCAGAATTTAAGAATCAGCTGTATTAGAGGTAGCAAATTTCTCCCATAGTCTGCTACCACCTATGTTCTTTTCAGTATCTTCTATTTTGCTAGCTGTAGGAGATGTTGTTTGCCTAGACAGAGGACTGTTAGGATGCCTGTAGTGAGCAAGCTGTCCTGGCTTCTCCCAGATTTCATCTTCAGGGGAGCAAACAGCATTAGCCTCTGAGCTGTTGGACTCATGCTACACAATGACTAAAACATCTGGAATGACAGAACCTTGGCCCCAGGGGGACGCTGACAACACTGGCAGGCCAGTTTAATCTAACTGATTAAACGTCTGAGACCCTGACCTCCTGTTGTTCACCTACCCTATCCTAAGTCCATCAAAGCTCCTGTTCTGAGGGGGACCCACTTGTCATCCCTAGGGAATGACCTGTGTGAAAGCTTCATGTGCTGAGCTAGGGAGATTTGCAAGTTGCAAAATAATGTCTATAATATAGTTCTATAAAATACAAACAAGACCATATTTGCATATATAAACAGCATGGATATGAATGAGGCATACCAACCTCAGAATGGACTTTTACTCTGGGATGGGGAAGAAGGGTGTGACACTGTGAAAATAAATAGACATCTTCAGCTAATTCTGAAACATTTCATTTTTTAAAAAATAGCTGAAACAAATATTCCAGAATATGTACATTTATAATAACTAGATGATATGTCTTTTTTCTGTATTTTTCTTTATTTAAAAATATTTCATAGTGAAGTTTGCCTTGGGAAATTAGTTATTTTTAATCTTGCAGACAAGTTGCAGATAGCCGATCACGGAGTCTCATTGACTACAGGGTCTACAGTTCCATTTGTCTTCCCACTCACCTGACACCCGTCCTCAGGCCAGTCCCTAACCTTGGAGTAAAGAGCAGGCATTGACCCAAGGCCCCGAGTGGTCGAGGGGGGCCTGGGTTCTGGTCCTGGTTTTGTTACTAGTGTGTGACAGTGACTTTGTCACTTAACTGGTTTTTTTGAAGATAGTTTTCAACACTGAAATTTTATCATTTGTACAGTGTATGTATAAGTTTATATTTAAAATGCTGAATAGACTAGCAACTAGATAGTCATACCATACTCATAGGCTAAAGGAATATGTGAGATGAACATAAAGAGAGAAATATTAAAGGTAAGTACTGCAAACTCAAAGTCTGGGTTTGCGTTTTGCTTCCGCCCCTGACTACAGTCCGGAAGTCCTCTCATTTTCTATTTCCTACTGTTGGAATCATAATGCATGTTACCTACCTCAACTCTGATTACTGGGTGAGAAACAGCGTTATTGTTGTAGTTGATGAAAATCAGCCACAGGAACCGTTCTATCGGGAACACATTTGGCTAATCGCAGCCACTTTACAGAGATGGTGTGGGCATAATAACNGTGAAGAGGCAGTTAACTTGGCAGCTATTTCCTGTCCAAATGATTTCATAGTCTTTTATAACTAGGCCTTTAAAATGACTTAGGCCAACCAANGTGGGACACATCTTTAATCCCAGCACTCAGCAGAGACAGGACTCTGAGTTTGAGGCCAGCCTGGTCTACATAGTGAGTTCCAAGCCAGGCAAGGCTATGTAGTGAGACCCTGTCTCCTCCACCCCATCTCCCTCCCCTCAAAAAGTGATTTGAAAATGATTCTGTCTTATGATAGAGCACTGGCTAGATGATGAATCAAAAATTGCTTCCAACTTGGATTTCCTGTTGCTTCGACCACCGTTAAATGACTCTTGTTGTTTACCTAGAGCAAACTTGAAACAACATTGAGAATATTCTGGATTTTTCATTTCCTTTGCTCTTGCAAAGGAAGATTTTTGTATTTTTGTATTTTATACAAAAATCATAAAAAGCAGAAATCAATAGCAGCAGGGGAAGAGGAATGACCATTCCTACTATACGTTTGTGAACGTCAAAGCCAGGCCATGGTTTGCCCTGGAACCTTGTCTGCTTTGGTAACTAAAGAGAAGTTAATGTGGTTGAGCCTCNCGCTTTGCTGACAGGGCATATGCTATAAATCTAGGTTTTGAAACCTTGGAGTCAGTTGCATCCCTGGGGCCTAGTGAGTGAGGAGAGCCTGCCGCTTATCTGCAGAGAGGCCCTGTTTCTATCAGTGCTACTGCAGATGCTTATCACTCATACCAAACACTTGAGAAATAATGTCAACACACGCCAGACCATGGCCAGTGAGGAATTTTCTGAGATAAGATTACATCTTTGTCCTTAAAGAGGTACCAGTGAATCCCCAGATGTTTCCCTCACAGAGCAGCCCTGTAGGTTCTCCTTTGTACTATGGAATTTTAGGAGCTCCGTGTTTGTGCTTCTAAACACACATATTCTGCTGTTGCTTTCCAAAATATGCATAAATTCCTAATAGTCCCCAAGAAAGGCCCCAGCAGGGCCAAGGCTCAGCGAGCCCCAGCGTGGAGCTCGGGGTCTCGGACCCTGAGAGATGCCGGGAGCAGTTCTCTATTGGCAAATGCATTTGCTAACTTCATTTCAGGATTTTCTTCTCTGCTCTATTAGCTTCATCTAAGCTTGAAGGTTTCCAAGGCCAGATGAGATCTCTTGTCCAAGTCTAGGGCAGAGTCACACAGGAAAATATCTCAGAGTAGGTGTGAAAAGCCACTAGAACGCTGTTTAAATATCCAGCCATTTTCTTGGTTTAAATACCAATGTGCAAACTGGCAGCCATGGAGCTGGGGTAGAGGTCAGCTGTCTCAGGACCATGGCAGTGATGAGCATGCATGACACAGTCAGTCACCTTTAATTTGTCTCCCAGACACTAACAGTATCTATCATATTCCCTAGCCTGGGCACATGATCCTCATAGGACCATCTGGATTCCAATCCCTTCTTCCCAAGATAGTTGTATAGAGTTGCCAGATTAATTTGAAAAACATACTATTTTTTTTGTTACATCATTTCCCAGAATCTCATAATAAAATTCATATTAAATTTATTATTTAATGTCTTCACAAATGTTTCCTTCCACACAGTTTCTCCCTCACTGATCTTAGTCCCTACCAAGGCGGACTGGTTAACTTATTTCCAGTTCCCTGACTGTGCGTTTATTCTTGTTATCCTACCTTTTGGGAACACCTGCCCCCCCAAAACGTCTCTTCCCTTAAACCTTTCCAGGCCAGTCCCTCCTACACAGATATGACCCTCCTCTGAACTTTGTTCACTTATCAGGCAAGTCTGGCCATACCAGCCTGCTGGTAATTAATCACACACTGCTTTGTGAAACCATCTTTATCNTCTATGCTGTCTTGCTGCTGTGTTCCCTTTTCCCCTCTCCCTACTTCTCTCTGCTGTTGTGCATGGGAGCGTGTGTAGCTAGACAAGAGGTCAATGAAAATGCAGCCTGTGTCTTGTATTTTTAGAACTCGCTGTCTACTACATTCTCTGTGACATTGTTACTGGTTAGTAATTCTTGCTTGGCACTTGACTTGAGTGCCAATATGCTGGTGTCGCTGTGCAGCATCTAGAAGTTTAGGAACCCTAAGTTTTTCAACAGCAATAAAACAAAAACAGCATCACTGGCTGGGTGATGGAGGCAGAGGCAGGTGGATCTCTGTGAGTTTGAGGTCATCCTGGTTTACAGAGTGAGTTCCAGGACAGCTGGGACTGTTACACAGAGAAACCCTGTGTTGAAAAAACAACAACAACAACAAAACAATAACAAAACAACAACAACAACAACAAAAAACTAGCTTCATTGAGCAGTAGGAACTATAATGACACCTGAAGCAGACTTTAAAATCCTTGGATTAGTCAAGATATTTTATAGGCTAAACTCTGTATATCTAATGCTGGTCTCCTTAAAGATTAGCAGGTATTCAGATGTCAGGAGCTGGAGGAATTAAATAGGGATTGTCTCACTCGCTTCTCCTGTGCTGTGCTTTCTCTAGCTGTCCCACTCAGTGGTGTGGCTTCCCTGGATTTGCTTTGCCTGAAGTCAGTGGAAATTGATGTACNGGGCATGGAAAGGCATGAAGGGCCAGTAGCATAGTTTATTGCTCAAGTCTGGCTAAATGGTGTGCAGATCTCACCCTGTCCGTAGGAGCTGTATGTCCTTGGGCACATTGACTGATGTCTCTAAATGGGCAGTTTCCTCTTCCCTAAAATGAAGATAATAAGACCATCCCCCACCCCCATGAGCCCATGATGTTGTCAAAGAATGAAATAAGATGGTCCGTGTGAAATGCTTAGGCTATTGCAAGACCATTAAAACACAGAGATAGTGAACAAAAGGCATAGCAGCTTACAGACAATATGCTGATTTCTCCTATTTAAAACAAACAAAACAAACTCTCTTGATCTCCAATCATTGTCCCTTTAAAACAAAACAAAAATTCTCTGTGCACTCTGCCGCCTCCCTCTCTCCCGTTCTCTGCCACCCTGTGTAATCAGGCTGGCCCCTCCATCACACTACAGCTGCTTTTTTGCACAGTCACCAGTGACGTCTGTGTAACTAAGTTTAAGGCTCAATTCTTTGGTCAGTACCCTTGACCTATCAAGGAGTGTTTNACACAGCTGACTTCTTCCTCCAGACAAATGCTTTTCCACAGGCAAAGCCTCCTTGCCGACTACTACTCTCGATTCCCCCGGCCTCTCTGACATGTCCCTCATCTTCTCATCCTCCTGCTTCTTGCTGAGTGTCCAGGCTTCTCCCTCCCCCGTGTTCATGCCCCTTGGTGTTTTCACTGGTGGCTTCCAGCACCATCCCTTCACTGACAACCCTCAGTCACCTCCAGCTCCCAGCGCTTTCTGCCCCGAGCTCCAGACATGAAGTCCAGCACCTAGTCACCTTGTCTGTTAGGACCTGGCTAAAAGCATCTCAGAGATGGCCACAAATGACCTCCTTTCTCTCTACCCTCTAAGCCACTCTTCCCATACTCTGCCCCACCTCAGAAACTTTATCCTAATAGTTGTTCTGGGCAAAAAAACAAGTTTTCCTGACTCTTCTTGTTCATATGTCATGCACAGTCTGTCAGAAAGCGCTGCCCGTCCTACTGTCAAAACATACACAGTATCTGATCCCTTCTGATGGCCATGGGTACCACCCTCTAAGCCACCAGCATCCCTCAGCCCAAAGGAATATGGTGGCCTCCTAGACAATCTGTTTCCACTGTCCTCAATTAGAAATAAGAATGACATTTTAATATATATGATAGATGGTATCCATCTTCTAAGAATATTCCCTGAAGGTAAAAACCAAAGGCATAATAATAATGTTGTATTGTGTTACTAATAATAATTATAATATTAATAATAATAAAATAGGACGCCTAGTCCTGGTGGTCCCTCCTGTTTGCTTCACTGACCTCCACTCTAACACTGTTCCTCTTCTCACTGCACTGAAGCCATCCCTAGCATACCCACATACTACCTTGGAGTATCTGTATTTGCTCATCTTCTGCTTCCTTGAATTGCCCTTTGTCAAATGGCCACATGGCTTGTCCCTCACCACCATTAGGACTATGTTCAGACCCCAAGTCCTGAGATTTTGCCTGAGCTCCCATTAATTTGCACCCTCTATTCCCCACTGCATTTCCCAACCTTCTTATTCTTTTTAAGTATAGCTCTTCTCATTATCTGTGATACTTTACATGTTACTTATTTTGTTGTCATGGTCTCCTGTATTTCCCACCAGAATATCACCTCTGTGGAAGCAGGAGCCTTTGTCTCCTATGTGTTCCTGTTTCCATAAAACCTGGAATGGCTTCTCACACATGAGCATTGAGTCAGTGTCAAATGTTACTGCTGTCTCTTGCCTGCTCCACAGCTGCCTGTGACCTTCTGCCTTATGACCTACCTTCCTGAGGATGAAGCTACGTTAGCCAGCAGTTCAAATGCCTGTTTTAACAGCTTCTGACATGATGTTCCCATCTGTCCTTTCTCCTCAGATTCATACTCTCA
Organism: Neotoma lepida; assembly: GCA_001675575.1. NCBI lineage: Eukaryota > Metazoa > Chordata > Mammalia > Rodentia > Cricetidae > Neotoma > Neotoma lepida. The sequence goes on from LZPO01017314.1 coordinate 128,868, forward strand.
TTCCTCGAGTGAAAATGGAGGCAAGTCTGAGTCTGTGGCCAACCTTCAGTCTCAACACTCCCTGAACTCTATCCACAGTTCCCCTGGCCCCAAGCGCTCCACCAACACCCTTAAAAAGTGGCTGACCAGCCCCGTGCGTCGGCTCAACAGTGGAAAAGCAGATGGAAACATCAAAAAGCAGAAAAAAGTCCGCGATGGGCGGAAGAGCTTTGACCTGGGATCGCCTAAGCCTGGGGATGAGACGACCCCTCAGGGAGACAGCGCTGACGAGGTACCTGCCAGGGCCGGCTCTCTTCTGCCATGAGACCTCTGACACGCTACCCTCAAGGTCACGTGATCAAGCAGGTCTACCGTCTCTAGTTCTATGTCATCCTGAACTTTCCATTCTTGAGACTTGACTGCTTTGATTTAAGCACCGAGACTATCAAGTAGACAGAAAGGAAGGTTTGCCAGGTTCAGAGATAGGTCCTGACCAGAGAGGAGGCAGTTGATCCCCTGCCTCTACTGAGGATGCCGTCAAAACTGGCCAGATAGAGAGTAAGAATGCAAGGCTTGAGACTGTGTCACTCAGAAAACGTGTAAAGGCTGTTGCAGATGCCATGCATGGTGACCCACTCCTTTAGTTTCAGCACTTGGGAGGCAGAGGCAGCTGATCTCTGAATTAGAGACCAGCTTGTTGTACGTGTTGAGTTCTAGGCAAGCTGGACCTGCACAGTGGGACCTTTATTACATCAATTAGGCAGCCAGCTCAATTATTTATATATTTTATCAATATAGCTTTATTTTAGAAACAACTTACGGAACAGGGGGGAGGGAGCAGGTACAGGGATGAACAAGAGAGCGACGCAATCCAGTGGAGAATTCTAGCTCAGTCTTCAACCTGCCTTCCAAGACAAGTGAAGAGAAAGAGAGAGAGAGAGAGAGAGAGAGAGAGGTCACGTAGCATCCCAGATTTTTTTAAGGGGCTCAGGTATTGACCATGCCTTAAAAGGGAGGTGTTAGCTGCTTGGCTAAAGGGGCCGCCTCACAGCTAAAAGCCAAAATAGCTATCCACTACAGACCTTATCTCAAACAAACAAACAAATAAATAAATGAATGTGTGGATAAATAAATAAGCAAATAAATGAATGAACAAATAAGCAAATAAATAAATACAGGTATCACAGAGGGACAGCTGTGAAGAATACATGAAGGTCACAGTGGACAAGGTTTCAGCTCAGTGAGGAACTTTGATAGACAGCTGGTGATGATGAAATGGGCCATCATGAGATCTTCTGACCTCACATTAGTCACAGAGAACTGGGTTTTAGCCAAGAAGTTAGGCTGGATAATCTCTCGAGTTCTCACAGAGCTGAGATTCTGTAATAAAAATGTAGGCGATGCATTTTGGCTTGGGGAATAAAATGCCTGTTTTATCTGCATAGCTAACCTATTCCAATTACTGGTGAAGCTAAGAGAATCTTCCTGATGCCTAACCAGACTCCATCTTGTCATTTTGTTCTACCTGCCATTTCTCAAGTTGGAAATGGTACAAAACCCTGGTGAGATTTGGATGGTAGTTTAATAGCCTTTCGGAAAAATTTGAAGTTAGTCCTGGCATGGTAACACATAACATTACTGTAATCCCAGTACCCAAGAGGCTGGTACAAGCATCATGAGTTCAAGACTACCCTGGACTGTTGGNGGGGGGGAGTAGGGGGTGGGAAAGGAGGGAAGAAAAATTAATTTAAAAAGTTAGTCTTTTAACTTTCTCCCTTTCTATTTCTTAAGAAAAAAAAATGTTTTAATGTCAATTCCTGAACTACTGGCATCTTTTGTTGATGTAGCAGTGCCTAATGGTGTTCTTTTGTTCCAGAAGAGCAAGAAGGGTTGGGGCGAAGATGAGCCAGATGAAGAGTCACACACACCCCTTCCTCCACCCATGAAGATCTTTGACAACGACCCCACCCAGGACGAGATGGTAGGACCTCTGCTGAGATTTCTCTTCCTGAGTGTGTGAGACAGGGAAGAGTGCTACCCTCCCCATCAGTGCTTTCCCCTGGNGAACTTACAGTGACATAGATGCTGTTGGTTAGTAGGTGTCCTCTCCCACAGTTACGCAGGCTTGGCCTTGTTTTGGGCAGTGTAGGGATATTCCAAGACCCATTAAAGTAGGAAACGCCTGGAAACGCCTACTCTTGGTAAAGGGTCCTGGTACTATATTCACAGGCAACAGAGCCTAAAAGGAACTGTTTATCTCCAAAAGGAATCTGTGAGGGCTCCAGGTGTCAATCATTGTGTAATGGCTGACATACAACCTGTGTTTTAGTTGTCTTCTGCATTCAACTCTAAACGTGTAATCGTGGTCACTTCTGCTCAAGCCCATTCTGTTAAAACTCTGCCGTCTCAGTATGCAGACTGGAGATGCTAATAGTGGAAGGGGCTTGTCAAGCATGGAAAAGGAAAGTGTGCCAAGTTGCCACAGCCCTTTGTTTGTAAAATGCCTCGTTCACTGGTGTTGGAAAGGTCCCTGTCCAATGACATGCCCCGGCGGTTAGGTCATTCTGCTTGTTCTGGAGCAGAGGCTTGATTCCAGTGACCATGACTCCCAGGCACTGACCTGGAACATGGGGCTGCTTTTTGTTCTTAGGATACAGGCTCTCACTGTGTAGCCTTTTCCAGACAGAAACTCACTATGTAGACCAGGCTGGCCCCTGAGATCTGCAGAGATCCACTTGCCTCTGTCTCCCTAATGCTGGGAGTAAGGGAGTGGGCCAGCATGCCCCGCTGTAGCTTTTATTGTGTTGTCTCTCTTTGCTTTCCTCACAGCCATGTCTGTGCTCCATTGGGTTTTTCTTGCCTTCTTAAAAAGTGGTTTGTACTTGAGACTCTGGTCGTTGACGTGGAAGTTCTAGCAGTGGACTGCACTTCCCGTTTTCTTCCAGAGTGTTGTTTTGTGGTGGTAGTGGCAGCTGGCCTGGCTGTCTCTGGCTCTCACTGTGTTCTGCCCTGTGTCCTGTACTGGGAAAGCCTCCTTGGAGTCAGCAGGCCAAGTGTGTATAGTATCAGGCTTCTGTTTATGGGTGTTCCGGCATTTTCTTATTTTGATTCTGTCTGCTTTGCGTTTGGTTGTTAACCTGTAGTAAATATTCAAAGTCTTCCTCTGTAGGCCAGAGGGACAGCCAGGTAATAAGATGTGGCTGCCTGCCATGATACTTACCCTAAGAAGCATACACTTGTGTCCCCTTCTACAGGGATATTTGGACCCTAGATTCTAGGGCCAGTTGACTCTGGGGCATTGGGAAAGAAAACGACAGAAGCATGACAATTGTTCCCAAAAGGATTGCCAGAGGCAGAGATGCCTGCCCTTCACCTTCATGAGAACTAGCCTGCTGGCTTCCCCCACCCACCCTTGTAAAACGTCCTATGAACAGTACTAGTGTGTATGTATGTGGGAGGGAGGGGGTTGGAGTTCCCAGGTTCTGTTGCCTACATAAAACAGAAAGGTCACGAACCCTCTCCTAGTCCCCTCAAACAGTGTGTTGGAGGTGAATGGGTGTTAGGTAGTTCCTGGATAATTTTTAACTGAGAATACAGATTTACCCCAGCATCTATGTGGTCCTTTTCTTCATCAGACATTGTGCATTGCAGCGGTCCCATTTTACAAACATTAGCTCTCTCCCCAGACTGGTTTGTCTGACTTTAGTCCAACTTGGTTTTTGTTGGAATATTTGGGACTGGGATAAGTCTCAGTACTCCTAGCAAGTAGAGTTGGATTTATTAAAACAATTTGGTTTTTGGAGACAAACTCACTATGTAGCTCCNGGTGGCCTGGAGCTCATTTTGTAGACCAGGCTGGCCTTGAACTTACTGCATTCCTGCCTCTGCCTACTGAGCATTAAGATCCCAGGTATGCCCCACCAGCCCCGGCAGGAACTTCTTAAAGTGCAACCATTTAATGTCTGTCTCCTTTGTTCTCCCTGTCATCTGTCCTTCGTTCCTGTGCATGGATGTTTCCCACTTACACTACGTGTATGACCTGTTCAGTGCTTTATCTATTCCCTGCTTTGTAAAATCTCATTAGTTTTACCTGTGTAACTGTAATTTCCGTAGCCGGAGAATATTTTACTTACTTTATGCTCCGTAATTGTCGTGACTGGCCCTTTGTGTGACAGCCTAAGGTGTTTCCGGTCTTTGTGCCTCTGAATAATACCTCTGAAGATCCCTGTGTAGATCCAGTGTCTGTCCTTCTGACATCTGACCCTGAAATGAGTTCCCAGAAGGATTACTAAATCAAAGATGGTAACTTGGTTCTCCAAACCAAGGAAATTTTCCTGCGTTCTCCCAAAAGGTGAAAGAAGAGTGGTGTTCTATCTTTCTTAATTGCATTTATTTGCTCTCCTCCAATCTTAGAAGCAAAGACTTAGAAGCCCTTTTTGAAACTCTTCCCTAACCTGAAGGGGGAAAGTGAAGNCAGGCCAAGCCCAGGATGTAGCTCTTTCTATGCTCACAGTCATTCTCGTCATGTCCCAGCCTGGGAGCACCACTGCCCTCTGTCCTGGACCACTGACTAGAAGCACACGCATGGATGCAGTTAGCCATCTCTCCCCCAGCTTCCCCTCAGGAGGATGGAAGATAGAAAAACTAAGCAGATTAATAAACAAAGACTGTCCTTCAATGTGTAGGAGAAATACCCAGCCATTGTACAAACAGCCACTACACAAAGCTTTGCCACTGGTGCAGGGGAAGGACACAGAGAGACATGTAGTTGAGCCTCCCTTTGCTGTGAGCAGGGTAGTCTCTGGGAGTCCTGATCCCCAGCTAAGGCTGTAGCAAAACAAGGACTTTTATCTCCTTCACACACATTTGAGGCTGGAATAGTCCATACCTTCCAGACCATGGAACAGCAGTGGGCTACCACAAAAGGCTGAAGTCCTGATCTCCCTCAGAGCAGTTCCCCATNCCCTGCTATCAGTCTGCATAGCCCTTGCCTGTGGGTTTCCTGGGGGATTCAATGACCCCTCCCCCTCAGCCCTTAGGGAGAACCAGGCCCATCCATACTTTGTCACTGACCAGAATTCCTAACAGGGGTATGTAGGCCTACCTATACCCGGCTGCCCGCCTCTGACTCCCTCTGTCGTCTCTGTCCTCTGAACACAGAGCTGTACTTTCCTAGCCTGCTTGAGCTTTGGACTGTCTGGTTTGCTTCCTAACTACTGTTCCTCATTTCTGGCTAATCTGCTTTTCCTTTGCTGTCCACTGTCTTGCAGTCCTCTTCTTTGCTAGCTGCCCGGCAGGCTTCCACTGAAGTACCTACTGCTGCAGACCTTGTCAGTGCAATAGAAAAGTTGGTCAAAAACAAGCTGGTAAGTGGGCATCCTGGAGGCCATCCTGTGTCATGTCTCACCTCCATGTGGCTTCCAGGGCCTCAAATAGGGCCTCAAATCAGTCAGCCACGTCCTTATTTCACGTATTCCTCCTGTAGAATCATTTCATGTAACGGTGGTTTCTAAAAAATGCCCCAGGGGCCTTGTCATCCTTATGTGGGGTCGGCATAGGGAATCAGCAAGGCCTTTAGGCTTGAGGTAGATGAAAGGTGGAGAGTTTCCAAAGCAAAACAAATAGCCTCGCTGAAACTGACCAGCTGGTCCCTAGATGCGTGGCACTCAGTCACTGACTGATGGATCTCAGGCTAGCCCTGAAGCCAGTGTCATGTGCTGCTGAGACAGAATATAGATTGGGCTTTTTAAAGAACCAGACAATTTTGTTTGGTGACTTTCAAGTTTACCAAGTCTTAGAAGTTAGACCATTGATTATAAAGGAGTAGAGGTATGTGTGAGTAACCTTGCCACGAGAAATTAAGAGAGCCAGAATGTATCTGTCACAACGGGAAAACAAACATGAGCCACTGACAACTGGTCTAGCCCGTGACTACCTTATGGGCCAATTATAGTACCAGAAGGAAGGGCAATTAGCCTGAGCTGGCTCAGGATTTCAGTGGTGTGCCCAGGCAGGTCATTCGGACAGAGCTGTCCCTCTGGCCCTGTGTTTTTATGAGTGTAAGCAACAGGACGGCAGTTTGAAGCATCTTGCTGTCTTTCTTTGTGGTCTACCTGTTTGGCTTTTCCTGCGATTCTCATCTGGCTAATTTGCCACTCTTCCACCAGACTTCTGCTTGGAAGGTTTGTTAATCATCTCCATTAACCCTCCTCCACTTGGCCTGGGGATTGGAGGACAGACGAGTATCCTCTCCAGGCCAGCCTCCTCACCTCATGGCTGCGACTAGAAACAAATGGTATTTATAGATGGTGGCTTTGGTAAGAAGGCAAGTTCTTGGAGGCTGTCCACTTCCCTGCCGTCTCTCCCTGTGGTTTTTGCAGACACTACATTGACGTTACGAAGTCAAAGGCTTATTTTTCTTTTTTGAAGTTTTTGTTCCTATCACCCCCATTTCTCTGGAATGTTCTCCCTCTTATTTTTGCTTATCTAATGCATAGTAGTCGCCCTTCAGGGTCCCACCCAATCTCATCTCTCACAAAGGCTTCCCTTACCAGTCTTGGCCAGATTTCCTCGGAAGTTCCACTGTGGTTCCCACAGCTTCATGCTGTCAGAGACAGTTCTTATTGTTACAATAGCCGAATGTTTGCATTTGCGATTTTTCTCCCTTGTTCATAACTTATTTGAGATAGTATTGTTTTTTTTTCTTCCATTAATATATAGTCTTTGCACTTAATAAGTTCTTCATGAACACTTGTTCCAAAAATCCATATCTGCTTCTCTTTGGGGTAACCTTTACCCTGCTACTTACTGTTGCTAACCTTCACACTGTTGGTCCCTGGTTTATGTGATCAGCTTATGGGTCTAGTGTTAGAGACATGAGCAAAATTATTGAGATGCCCCACAGGAGCAAATGTCCCAGAGAAAAGGGAGTATGGGGTGAGGTCGGAGTTCACAGGCCCAGTCACTGGCTCTCAATAAACAGCTACTGAATAAATGCCCTTTCTGTGGTGAGTTTACCATAAGAAGAGTGTTAGCTTCTCCCACCAATAATTACTTCTTGAAGATCTACATGGAGCCCGCAATTGCAGAGATGTCTCTAGCGTAACATAAGAAACCCAAACCCATATTAAGAAAAGAGTGAGGAGGTAGTGGTTTGGTTTTTTAGAATATTCTCACCAAAATTTGATTCTTTTTCTTTTCCCCTTCTTTCTTTCCCATCCCACTGTGGTGTAGGCACAGAGCAACAGTAAACGGAGGCTCTCTCAGCCATGTTTCAGAACACTTAAGTTGTGTTTTTACCTCCAAGACACATTCCTATTTGTTCCTCATTAGCTTTTCACTTTAAAGAAAGAGTCTAAGAGCTCATATAAAGTTCTGGGGTTTATTGCTATGCATAGCAGCATAGAGGCTGCCAAAGTAGCCAGTGGTCTCACAGACTTGTTCAATTAAAGTTCAGAGTTTGTGGCAACAGTAGTGTCACAGACTTNTTCAGTCAAAGTTCAGTGTGCAAGTCCAAAGCCGGTGGTGCCATTGAACTCCAAGCCATTCAGCCACACCTTGATGAGCTATGTGTGAGTAATCTATTCATTCTAAATGCAGTCATCCAGCATGTTCTTAAAAGAACTGGAAGGGCCCTGGAGGAAGTAGCCAGTACCATGTGGTCCATGTTATTTGAATGAAACTGAAGAAATTGAGATTAAGTTTGGGGAGAAATGTGCAAGGAAGGCTGTCTTCTAATACCTGAAGTGCTGCTGTGGGAATGAAAGGTTGGTCTGACACTTGCTCCAGAGGACAGAACCTGGACCTGGAGGTAGTTATCTTAGTGTGGTATGAGGAAGAACCAATAGAGTTCTTTCCAATTAAGAGTCTGATTCCATTTTACAGGAGTTGATTTTGGTCCAGAGCCTGCCTGCTTTCTCTNTTAATTGTTCAAACAACAGCATCAAATTCTACACTTAGAATTCATTTGGCTCCCTAGCTCTACCCGAGGGCTTTGAGATCGCCCATGCCCTAGGTCCCAGNGCTGCCCCAGTGCAGTCCCTTGGCCATGGTTGCACCTTGGTTCCACATCAGCTGCCCAGAAGCTGCTNCTGGAGAATGAAAGTGGGGTTCACTTGCCTCCAGTGCAGATAAATCCCTGGAGAGTCTCCACCGGTAAGCCTGGGTATGATGGACCCTTCAGAGTTCTTCCTTGCTGGCTTTGTCTATGGCCTGTGTATTTGTTTACCATGAGAGGATNTCCACACCTCCCCGGCCAGAGCTAACCTACTTTTCCTGGGTACTCTTGAACTCTGAGCCAGAAACAAGCACCTTTTCTGCTTTCCCCATGTGAGTCTTTTGGGAGGGGAGCATGCATTCGAGACAGGGTTTCTCTGTGTAGTCCTGGCTGCCCTGGAACTCACTCTGTATATAGACCAGGCTGGCCTCGAACTCACAGAGATCCGCCTGCCTCTGCCTCCTGAGTGCTGGGATTAAAAGTATGCACTACCACTCACCCATGTGAGTCTTGATATGATTTTTTTTTCATTCTTTAGCAGCTCTGGTTCCTGTAACTGGTAGCAAGTTTGTAAGGAACTGGAAGGTGAAGGTTTCTGTCAGTCCTGGGCTCCTACTGATCACAGAGCCGCAGAGAAGTGACTTGTCTACTTGGGCAAGTGACTTGGTCTCTTGGGTCCCTCCTGATGATGGTGAATCTGTTGGCATGAATCTAATCTCAAGAGAGTAAAGATGATTGCATAGGCACGGCCACACCTCACACACTGAGAAACGCCATCTACGAATGTTAGCTCTTAGGGCAATCAAAAAGAGCTGTGTTGTCTCTGGCTTCCACCTAGTGTGGGTGTGTGGAAACTTAGTACTTGTCAGCCAGTGGATTGGTGATGGGTGAATATTACAGGGAAATAGTTTAGTGGATGATTCCATTTGGTTTCCTCCTGTAAGTCTAAGGAGCCATAGTTTCCTGAGAATCTAGTGTCTATTACTGTGGCGCCCTCAAGGTTCTGCCATCTGCCGGGCACGCAGGACTGAACCTCCAGGAAGAAAGCCCCCTCTTAGTGCTTATTATAGGTGGCACAACCAAGCAGTTCACTTCACTCTCATGGCCTGCTGGATGTGTCTTGATAATCTCTCACCTCCAAGGTAGCAGGGCTGGCCAGTGGCAGCTCTAGTTTAGCCTCCCTGNTGGCCTGAGAAATGTACAAATCGGCTTCAGCAAGACTCTACCCTCTGGCTCTCCTGCATTGAGAGCACTCACCTCCTCGGGGTAGCCTTGTGGCAGAATGTGGCTCAGGCCAGGTCATGTCTGTGCTTTGCCATCCCTTTACATCAATCACCTCGTTCCGTCAGTAGCCATGTAGAGTTAGCACAAGCTCNGACTCTAGAGGAGATGAATCAATGGCCCCATCATATCCATTCTGGTGGTATATTTTTCAGGAACTGCGTCATCCAGCACCCATCTGGTAAGGGTTCCTAAGGTTCAGAATAGGAAAGGTTAGAATNCCAACAAAAATTTAAAACTGCAAATCACCAACCTGCAGTTTCNTTTGCCTGGAAATCACACCTCAGTTTTTTCACTGTGTAGATGCCCTGTAGCCAACCCTGGTGAGAATGGCTTCGCGCTGATGCTTTTTGTCAAGTCTACAAATCTTTAAAAGTCCATTAGTGCCTAAATGTGAGCTTTCCAACATGAGGTTATGGATGCATGCATGCATGTATGTATGTATGTATGTATGTATGTATAGTAAAATATTCACTATACTGAGAGGCAAGTTAACATAGCTGTTATTTCACATGGTTATTTTCTGTGTGACAAGAACTCCTAAATCTGCTTGATGAACATCTGTAACACAGTGTTAAGTGCAGCCTTCAGTGTGGGGGTTGGATCTCTAGAACGATTCATGCCACACATCTGTACCCTTGTACTTTTGAGTTCTACCATCCCTTCCTTCCCTACCTTCTTCTCCCACCTCTGGTAGCCTCTATTTCATTCTCTCTCCCTGTAAACTTGACTCTTCAAAAAGATTTCCTTTATAAGAGGGATAATGTGATATTCTTCTCTCTTCGTCTGGCTTAGTTCATTTGGCATCAGGTTCTCCAAGTTTATCCAAAATGTGGCAAATGGCACAATTTTTTTGGTTTGTTTGTTTATTTGTTTGTTTTTTGTTTCTGAGACAGGGTTTCTCTGTGTAACCCTAGTCATCCTGGAACTCACTGTATAGACCAGGCTGGCCTCAAACTCAGAGATCCACCTGCCTCTGCCTCTCGAGTGCGCCATCATGCCCCGCTGGAGTGCTGTATCTTATGGTAGTTCTCGTTCTTCATTTCTCTAGGAACTGCATCCCATTCTTCACTCCCACCGAGGGTGTGCAAAAGTTCCCTTCCTTTCTACTCTCACCAACCAGCATTTGTTTTATTCCCCCGACTCTGCTCCTTCCTTCTCTCCCCGCTTCTTCCCACCTAGTATATAATAACTATACCAGCCTAAGGGTGTGATGAAGAAGTTTCTATAAGAGGGGACTGCTTAGTGTGGTGAGTGGTGTTAGACCAGCGACTACCCTGTTATCTCCTCATATGAGCCTTGATCTCCACTCAGGAGGCCACAGCCTAGTCACCTAAGGCCTGCCCTGCACCCAGCTTTAAAATCCCAGCATTCAGCCCCTCCTTATAGAATGCACAATCTAAGATTAATGCTCAAAAGCCCCTCCCGCCTGCACAGTGGATCTTAGTCTGGCATCTCCCCATGTGATTGTCAAAGGGATGCCTTCCCTTTTAAAACAACTTAGTGAAAGCATTATGTGCTTATTCAGGAAAAAGTGGACCAATGACAAGAGTCTAAACAGAGCTCATCATCTGGATACACTGGGTGTTAAGGTTTCATGTGTTTCTCTCAGACTCTTGGCCAATAACGTAATCATAGTATTTAGATTTTAAATCCTGCTCTCCTTTGCTGTTCAGACAGAGACGTTTTCCTATGGCATGAAAAGCTCTTTGGAATGTTGAGTGTTCTACAACTTAAATCCAATGTTACTCTCCTGCTTAATGCCGCAGACAGGCTCTTTAAGANCTCATCTGTGTGTCTCCAGGATCTGACTTTACTCCTTGTGTCTTCCTTCTCTGACATCCACCCATCCCTTTGACACTAGCACCCACTCCTGTCTCTTATACACATCTAGATGTGTATAAGAGACAGCCTTACTGCCAGTCCCTCTCCTCACACATCCAATTCTACCTGCAACAGGTTTTCAGCTCTCCCCACGTGACTTCACTCCATGACCTTTCTCACAGTGCAGTCCCTGCCAGGAATGTTCTCCTGTTGCTATATCCAGTGACATCTTTTTTTTTTTTTTTTTAAGTATCTCAGAATAGCCAGCCCTTCATATCCCTGGATTCCTTTTCTGTGGATTCACTCAACCTCAGGTCAGAAATCTTTGGGGAAAAATTGCATCTGCACTGAACATGTATTGACTTTTTTTTTCTTGTCACTGTTCCCTAAGCAAGACAGTATAACAATCATTACATGGCATTTACATTATATTTTATACTACAAATAATGCAGAAATTAGTAAGCTATATAGGGGGATGAACATAGGTTATATGGAAACACAAAGCCATTTTATAAGGGACCTGAGAATCCCTGGATTTGGGGATCCCGGGGTAGTCTGGACCAGTCCCCCAGAAAACCAAGGGATAGCTTCACTGAGCTCACCTTTTCCACGAAGTCCTTCTTTGCTCTTTCCCTCCCACTGTGGACCCACCTGCCCCTTGTGTTATCCTACGTGGTCCTTCTGTCAGAACACCCAATGTGGGTTAGATTATGGAGGTCTGAGACTCCTACTCATCCTCATTTCTCCAGCATTTTCAAGTATTCAGCATGTAATACACTAGATGCTTGATTTTTTTTTTATACAAATAAGTCATTGATCACAATGCTGTGTAATGAATTGATCACAATGTTGTTGTGTAATGAATGATATACAGGGAGAATGAAAGAGTATTTATAGGAGCAGAGGAAGACACGTGACCCAAGACCCAGTGACTAGGGAATGTGTGCATGTCACAGGGACAGTGGCCTTCCTCCATTGTAAGCCATCTATTTGAATCCTCTTTGCATTTCTATCCCCTGACCTTGGACTAGCCATAGGAACCTGTATCTCTCCTTCCTTGTTCACTTTTCTTTTATCTGCTGGATGCTGTGGTCCTGAACCAGGCATGAGTGGGGGACTGTGGAGACAGACTGGCAAACCATTGGCTCTTTCCTCCTGGGGACAGCACTGATGACAGGTCACCCTGGTTGCCCTAGGCTGGATCCCTGTCTCTAACTCTAGCACAGGCAGCTGAGTCCTCATAGGGGGTCACTCTAGAATTACTATAAGCAAGAGAGCCAGCTCCCTCATTCCAGGCAGGCTGCCCATCGTAAGAACTAGGCCAGGCCCTTTATCTCCCTCTCACTGTACCACTCTACTAACTGTCCCCAAGTCCTCCTCATGAGATAACTGGGCTGCTTTGCTCATACAAAGTCAAGAGAGAAAGGCAGATGTTCCTGTGTGACACTTTGAACTCCTCAGAGGCCCTTCACTCTGTAGACAGATTGGACCATGCCAAGCTGGTTGTGCCATGCACCCTGGAGGCAGCTGTGTAGGCCTGCTTGCTGGGCCTGGCATTCACCTTCCCACCAGCCAACAGGCCACAGAACAAAGGCCACAACAGGACAGTGGGAAAGATGGAAGTAAAAGACACTAATCAGATCTATCACCAGCTGGGCCCATCTGTGCTGGAGCCTGTCTCTGGTGATGGCACCAGGGACATGCACTGGAAAGCTGCCTGTCCACTGGCTTGTCGAGCTTCAACACCAGACATTCTAATTTCCTTAATGACAGGTTACAAATCCTGTATCTATAAATGTAGCTAAACCCTTCTCGACCTTTCTTTATTTTTAGCCTATACTGCTGCTCTGGATATAACAGCTTCCACGGTTGATTACTTGTTCTGTAAACATCTTTATGTCAAGTGGAAAACAGTTGTCTCTCTCGAGCTGGAAGACACCGTCTGTACATTTAATTCTAGTGTACATTTAATTCTAGTGTTGGCAACAGATTCGTGTTTGACCCTTGGCATAGTCTTATCAATTTGGGGAGTGGGGGAGAAGGCTGATGTCACTGTTCAACATTAAGTTTTGAAGACTCAAGTCTGAATAATCTCCATCTTTTCTCCTATCGGGTACCACATTTGCTTTGTTTCCTTTCCCTGGAATGTTCTTGCCTACCTCTGTTTGCTTCTGTTGAAATACAGCAGCTAAGAGAGTTAGTGACGGATGGCTCTCAGGTGCAGACTGTTGAAGACCAGGCCACAGTCTTTTGTTCTACCACTTCGTGGTTGGCACCTTTTGACCTTTGTGACTTGTGTCTTAGGACGGGTATGAAGCCCTTAGGAACCACAGGGGCTGGTATAGGCAGGCACCTTGGGTAGTTGACATTTGTCTTCCGTGTTTGTGTTACAGATGCCCACCTTGATCTCTAGGATCACTGTTTCTCTGCATTGCTTCTACCAATCCCCAGAACCAATTGCTCAGTGTCATTGGGTGGTCTTTTCGCCCAGTGTACTTGCTTTGCATACAGCCCGGCTCTCAGGCTCCAGGAACCCCGCAGAAGAGGGGTTGGAAAGAATGGAAGGGTTAGGAGATGGGGTGGGATGTTGGAGAACATTGTCTTCTAGACATGGCGTGGCTCTTGCACCCATGGATTCAAAGCAACTATGGTTATCTGACAATACCTGTACAAGATTGGACCCAGCAACATTTCATCATGAAACAGGGAAGACCTTATGAGTCCCCGTCCCTGACAACTATTAACAGTTACTTGGGGGAGATGTCACTTTCTTCAGTGACTGATAAGTTGCTTATACTCAAGTAGATAACCTCCCACCTGTGCTCATGAGACAGCCCTGTTNATTTGTGAATCACACTCAGAGATGGGTTTCAGGTGGAGAAGGGGTGGGGATGAGACCGGGTAATAGGCGGTGAAAAGAACTAAAATTCATTGTGTCTGATGTATGAGTTTGTCAAAATTAATTTTAAAAATCTTCAAAGACCTATATGATGGTATCCTAAACATACATTAAGCAAATAAACTTAATGCATTAAAATGTTAGTTTGGCCCCAAAGAGTCTGTTACTATTGCCAGTTACAACTTGAGTGTGTTACAATTTGAATATGTTCCTGTTACCAGTGCCAGCCACAGAGGGAAACTCACCTGGGGAGCAATTTTAACTTCTCCTGGAGTTTGTACAAGTATCATCTCTGTCCCTTAGAAATTTGCTAAAAGGGAGAATCTGGTCTGAAAACCCAGGGAAGCACAGGACCGTTTCATGTCCCCTGCAAGAGTACACCACACCCATCTGGGGCTAAACCTCAGGTTCCTTTTCCTGGCTGCTTCTAGAACACTATATTAATCCATTTACTTATTTTTCTTAATTAAGTAACACCTTAGTTAACAGAAATGAGGATTAACAGAAGAAAGCTCTTGGTAAATAACCTTAACAAAGATGCTTTTAGAAAAGGCTACATCTGTTGACTCTTTCTTGCCTGCATCTCATTGCCTTCTTCCAAAATATTGCAGTTAATGTCACAAAGTATGATTTCCACCACTAGGTCTGTCACCTCCCTCTGCTTATCAGTTTACATGAAGCAGTCCTGCATGGTTTTCCTTTCCGGTGCCTTATTTGGTATAGAATCCTGGGGCTTAGTTTTCCTGCAGGAGCCCTCATCCAGAGATAAGTCGCCATGATAATTTCATTATGTCTGGGCAGTTGGTGACATACAGATGCCTGGTGTGCCCTGATCACACAGAGGCCTGATGTGCCCTGATCATACGGACACCTGGTGTGCCCTGATCACACAGAGGCCTGGTGTTCCCTGATCACACGGACTCCTGGTGTGCCCTGATTGCGGACAGCAGCTCCCTGCTGCAGGAAGGCGGAGGTCTCTGATCTCCCAGTGCTTTACTGTGGTTCAGAGAGAACAGCCTTGGCTTCTGGTTTTCGTATTGCTTGTGGCTAGACTGGGGAGACACCGGGCTTGCAGTGCTCACCCTGAGGGTATTTATCCTTCTCCTTTTTAGACTCTGGAAGGAGGCTCTTATCGGGGGAGCTTGAAGGACCCCACAGGCTGCCTGAATGAGGGGATGACCCCTCCTACTCCTCCTAGAAACCTGGAAGAAGAACAGAAAGCCAAAGCTCTGAGAGGCAGAATGTAAGTGGCTCGCCACCCCACCCTGGTACACGTGTGTGCTGCACAGTGGCCAGGGGGCCCATGCTGTCTGTCTACTACTCTCATCCTTTCTAAGTGAAGATGGTCCAGATCTGTACAGTGCATCACTGATTATCAATAAGCCACTTTGGCACTGCCTTAATGAAGCTTGGGCAGGGGGTATATTCTGTGAGATATCTGTTGTTGACAAAGTGTGGTTATAACCAAGATCTAATACACCATAAAANAGAAAGAAAGAATAGAATTCAGAGAACCGGGGAATGGTTGCTGTGGGTCTGCAGCACCAGAGAGTCCCTGTGGCAGAAGTCTGGTGGAGATAGTCTGAGGAGATGCTCCCCAAATGTAGGTAAGAGAAGTACAGGAGAGGCTCTGCTGCCTGGTGGGGCCCGTTTCTGCTGCTTCTCCCAGGGTTTCACATCCATTTGTAGGTTTCACTGAGCAAGAACCTCCTCTCACTTTGAATGACTAGTGGTGTAGTTCACACCTTATAAAAACCCACATGCTGTGTAAGGTTTGAATTCTCTCCCTTGATGCAGAGTCAGTATCCTAGTATCTGAGATATTGAAAACCACACTGGACATCAGCAAATAGAACCAGTACTCTTCCAGAACTTAAGTTTCCTCCTTTGGAGTTGAGTCGTCTGGAAGCAAGCTGCCTGTATCTCAGTGTGTGAGGTTGTGAGTAGCGCTCAGAACGGGCGAGGCAGGTGTGAAGGTTCCCCCCCTGCTGTCTTCTTTTCTCCTTTATACTCGTGGCTCCTTTAGCCAGGCCACAGACATAAACATGAGCCGACATAACTGAAGTCAAGTCCTTTTGCTGCTGGCACATCTGCAGAGTAAACATTTAGGGCTTTGTTTCCTTGGAAGCCAAAGTGCTAACATCATAGCAAGAGCCTGGTATCAAAGCGGGGCTGCTACTGCGGAGTGAAGAGCAGCAAATGTCACGTAAACTAATACCCCTGTTTACCCTTAGAACCTTTTGAGGGTCAGAAGGATCCCAAGAATTTAGTGAATGAGCTGTCATCTCCAAAGTGAAGTTTCCTGGGCCTTGCCGCACGTGCTGTCCCCCCAGCTTCTCCTGTGGTGATTACACTAGTTGGGGGAGGGGGAGCGGAGCATCAGGACTGGTTCCAGTCCTTTGTCAAGATGAAGCACGGCTTAAGTCAGGACAGTGACCTGTGAGGTGGTTCTTGGAAAAGCCAGTGTCTTCAATTGTCTCTCGGACCGAATGGGCCTGAGTAGCACTTACGTCATTATCCAAATGAGATGTTATTTGATTTTGTTATAACAAGCTAGAAACGTTTGTTGCTTTTTAGCCCACGGTACCCATCACTTCTCTCTTCTGATTCCCATCAAACCCTCCTCTTTCCATACCCTGAACTCCCTGGAGAACTGTTGAATGTCTCTTACTGTTTATGTCCTCACTAACCTGCTGGGCTTCATGACCACCATGAAAGGTGTTCAGTTATAAATACNGTAAGAGGCTAGAAGCAGAGGTGTAGATGTTGGAGGCTCAATCAGGGGATGGCAGGACACTGGAGAGTTAAATGAGAGCTCCATGGAGAGAAGNTGACAGCAGCTGTCCTTTGTCTAGAAGGAGGAAGCCACTCAGAGTAGACTCACTGCCCTTAAGTTTTAAGCACTCATCTACTCACCAGATGCCTTTGAGCACATCTTCTGTCCCACCAGTGGGATAAATCAATGACTAAGACAAACAAGAGCAACAACAGCAAGTCTTCACGTGTGGCAGGTTTACATTCTAATGGGAGAAAGCAGACAAACACAATAAATTAAGTAGTAGTTTGGAAGCTGGAGAAGAAAGAAAATAGAGTAGAGAAAATCAAACATGGGTAAGGCCATGCTGCAGTTGGAAACACTTCTTCTGGGCTTACACAGAGAGCAGGAAGAGGTAAGGGACTCACTTGCCATGGAAGAACAGTGTCTCAGCAGTGGGCACAGCCAGTACCAAAGCCCAGAATTCCATGTGGAAGGAAGGCCACCCATCCCCTACCAGTGTGAAAGGGAGCAGTCACAGGATGCTTAATCTTCACTGTCAGCTTGACTGGATGAGAATCCCCTGGAAAACACACTTCTGGATACATCTGTGAAGACATTTTCAGAAGACCGACCCTGAGCATGTGTGGCACCGTCCCATGGGATGGNGTTCTGTACTGAATGAAAAGGAACCAAGAAGAAACTGGGCTGAACACCAATGTTCATCTCTATGGCTACAGTGTGACCAGCTGTCTCCCCCTCCCCCCCACCATGGTAGAGTGTCCCCCCTTAAACCAGAAGCCAAATCAACCCCTCCCTCCTTTGTCAGTTGCTTTATTCAGGCATTTGTGATACAAAAAGAAAAGTAACTAATATAAAGCCCATTTGTAGCTGGAAGAATTTCAGGTAGACCNAAGAAGAACATTCATGTACTATAGGGATTGGACATGGAACAAAAATGCGTTATTTTCAACTCTTGGCAGTTAAGCACGCAGTGCCTTGAAAAGCATGTATACCAATCTAGTTTTGTTTTGTTTTCTGAAGGAGTCTTGTTATGTAGCCCAGACTGACCTCAAACTCTTGATTCTCCTGCCTCTCAAGTACTGAGATGATAGATATGCTCCCCACTATACCAGCTAGACTTGTTTGATCGTGTCTCATCTCTCCAGGTACTTTATTGGCCCTTCAGTGCACTTCCTTTTCCTAGAGACTATCAGAAACCAAGACAACAACCTCCATTGGTCAGCAAACAACTAAAGATAAAAATACCTGGCGGCATAGCATTGGCCCTCCCCTCCAAAGGACCAGCCCAGCCCTGAATTCCCACTCTCATTTTCCTGTGGGTTTTCTCTTANGACTCTATTTCAGGAAGTTAACTTGGGCCATGCTAAAGATACCTCTACAGGCTTCTATTTGTCCTTGCCAGTTCCTTCCTGTGGCCTGAAACACATGGTTGTGTGTTAAGGGAGAGAACCAGCTAGGAGTTCTGAGCACACTGATAAAGCAAGCATGTGTTCTTTGCTCTGAGGCCAGACCCTCAGGATTCAGTGGCTTCTCTGTGCTCTGTAGGAAAGCATTTCAGATAAATTGCTTCCTGGGTTTAGAACAGTTGCTGGGTTGTGACAGTCACCACTCCTCTTTGACATTTCAGAATGTCATCCCTTCTGTCAATTGGGCGAAAAAAATGTACTGGTGTGCCTCTAGGCAAAACTCTTTCTGACTCCTGTAAACACAGACCTCTGGGGCCTGTGCATAACCATGGTGTCTTCTGTACAGTGTCTGAGTCTCATAGCTAAAGAAAGGAAGTGGTATTTGGGGTAGAGATTTCAGGGATGCCAGAGGCCTGGCTGGGCTGTTCCCTAGGCAGTAGGCTACTAGGAAAGGATAGTCTTTGGACCCTTAACACTTAGGTTCAAATCCCTCCTCTGCTCTTCACTTTGTAGGCTTAGACAAGTCCCCTAAACTTCCCATCTATCTCAGTATTTAAATAATAGGATTTTCCAATCCCTGCCTTGTTATAAGCATGAGAAAACTAAGATGGGGTAACTGGTATGTAATAAATGCTCTAGGAGATAGAACTGATTCACAAAGAACCCCAGAAAGCAAATGGCCTTGTCATTATCAATCCCATGTCCTGGGTAGGGAATGCTGTATTCCAAGTTGTGAACATGAAATAGCTGCAGCCAACCTAGGTTCTTTGGCCTTGACTGAGGATTTTANAGGCCAGTTACCATGGATACATTCCTGAATAACTGCAGATTATGTATTGTAGAAGCTTGACTCAATATCTCCACAGCCTTTCAAGGCTGGTTAACACACAAATGTCTTCCTTCTCTTGCTAAGATAAGAACAGAGCCGAAATAAAGGAATAAAAGTCTCATGTTGATCCCTTGGTCTCAACGCTTTCATAACTCAGTTTTGCAAAAAGTAGTT
>LZPO01017314.1:150667-162136 GCA_001675575.1 Neotoma lepida
TGAAGAGGCAACACCATCCTTTAGAAAGGACCCCGAGTGTTTGGAGAGCAGAGTTTAGGGCCATCCTTACAGGCCTGTTGTGTCTGAGGGAAAGCCCTCACCTGATTCTTCCCTGGAGTGGTAGAGAAAACACAGTACCTGTTTCAGGTTTCCTCCCAGGACTAAGGTGAGGACCGTGGTTTGACAGTACTCGCTGTGAGAACTCGGGAGCCAAGCGAGCTCATGGGGCTGTGTGACACCGAGCTCCTAACATGAACAGTGGGGTAGGCAGTTGTAACTGGAAGATTCTCAAGTGCTTCTGGAGCACCTGAAGACTCGTCACTCACCCCTTTGCACCTTTGTGTTTCAGGAGGTTAAACAAGAGATCAACCAAAGGCTGACCCTTAGTGACTTCCTTATCAAGCCCATTCAAAGAATAACAAAGTACCAGCTGCTGCTCAAGGTAAAAAGCTGGGAGCCTGGGTCCAGGCCGGAGAAGTGTCTCCTCAGACTGGAGCAGTGGGCATAGCGCTTGGGAGTGTCACTGCCCTTCAGGCTGGAAAGCTGCTGGTGGCTCTCCTCAGCCTTGTGCCTGAATAGCTTGCATGGTCCTTGTTTCTGCCCTTAAGGTTGCTTGCTGCTTGTTTTTCTTTCTCCAATTTATTTTCTTCCCCACACCTCTCTCACTTTCTCTTCCATCTTTCATTTGGGGAACTGAGCCAAGGGCCCTACCTCTATACTCTATCCCTGCCCTGAGCCCCTTCTTTCGCTTTGTTATGGCCACTGACTCAGTGCCTTTGAAAACTAAAGCAGAAGCCAGGCACGGTGCCACTCATCTGTACTCTGGCATTCAGGACANGAAGGCAAGAAGGTCATGAGGATGTAGCCATGACTATGTGGAGTGAGACCCTATCCCAAACAAACAGCAGCAAAGCCCTCAAAAATAACAAGAGTCTAAGAATGGAATGGAAGGGAAGGGTGGCCGTGGAGACCTTCCGTAGTCCCTAAGATCTGACCATATGCTAAACGACTTAACTTGATTTTTTTTTTCTTCTGAAAACAAGAGGTCAAGTGGAAAAGACTTGGCTTTTCCTTTCTCCTGTCTGTCTTGTCACGGTCCCACTCTCCTTCCCCCTCTGTCCCTTCTCCCAGGCTTATTTGTCATATTCTGGTGTCTTTCTCAGTGTCTTTATGTCTAACATGACTCATGTCATTTCATTGCTCAGCTACTACAATCCATTGCCACCTCCACTGGGGAGGAAAGTCTTTGGGGTGTTGTTGCATTTTTATGATAAGTTTTTTTTATGGCTCTCTGGCTATGGTGCTATCTGATTCACCCCTCCCACGCCCTTCCTTGCCAGGACTTCCTGCGATATAGTGAGAAGGCTGGTTTGGAGTGTTCAGATATCGAGGTAGGTTTCTGCTTGTAATACTTGCTGTTCTTAGGGACTGGAGNGAGTGTCTTGTCCCCAAAGGGAAAAGATGGTCAGAAGGCCCANGGTCNAAGCCTCTCCTCTCTTTACTCAGCAACATGAGGAATGGCAAGCACTACTNAGCACAGAATGTTTCTAAGAACTCAAGAGTCCTGTCATGGACCAGCCCAAGCCTAGCCCACTGATGTTCAGGGCTCTTNCTGGNTAGAGTGGGAAAGAGTGACATTTGACACTAGGTANAATNACCAAGATTCAATATGCAACTTTGTCCCTGGCTCCAAGTGCCTTTTGGCCCTAACACATAAATTATCCATTTCCATCCCCCAACACACACTGCGGATTACCCCCTGAGTGANTCCTTTGGGCCGCCATAGGGATTATTTTAATCCAAAGAGGTTACAGCCATTTCTGGCAGGTTATTTTAGGTCAGAACCTCCTGTGTTTCAACAACCAGGCTAAGCTGTTGCTTGGGCATTCTAAAAGCAACACATAAAAGTTTAAAAAAAAAATGAGGGGTGATAAAAGCAGGAGGTAGAAAAAGGATGGGCCGGGTAACATTTCCCCATGTGTTGTCACTATTGACATGGAGCCCCTTGCTAATACCAGCCTCTCCTATCTAAAAACCCCACACAGTCCTGAGAGTGAACAGCAAGGGACCGCACCCCTTCTGAAAACAAAGGGGCTATCGGAGATAAGTTCCTCCTCCCAGCCCTGAATTTTGTGAGCTTCCTGCTGAATGCTGTTCCCCCATCCTGAGTGATGTGTTCTTTCCCACAGAAAGCAGTGGAGTTAATGTGCCTTGTTCCCAAACGCTGCAATGACATGATGAATCTGGGACGCTTGCAGGGCTTTGAGGTGAGCCCTTAGGAGTGCCACTAAGCCCCCTGTGGACAGGAGCCAGGCCCTGGAGGCTCTTCCCTTTGAAGCTGTGTACCCCGTCGCCCCCCCCTGCCCCTCCAGTTCACAGATCTGGAAGATGGAACTATNGCAGAAAGAAGTTCAGTGATAAGGCTGAACTAAAAGCTTTTGGCCAAACTGGGGTCAGAATTCCGAGGGGACTGGAAAGGGACAAAGTTTCTTGTGACTGTTTGAGCCACAGTCTCTTCCCTCCTTCCTCCTAATTAAGAAATGTGAGGATCTGAGGCACTGCGGGATGTGTGATAAGGCAGGAACTTAAGTGGGGAAATGAACTCTTCTTCAGGGGTAGGGGGGAAGTGAACTCTTCTTCAGGGGTAGGTCTTTTATAGAAGTCTGTATAGGGATTGGATTTTAGGTCAGTGAACGTTTAAAGCTCTGAAATATCACACAGCACATTTCTGTCCCTTGACAAGGAAACAAGTCTTGAGGGAAGTAGATGACACTGGTCTGGAAGAGCTGCCATAGCAGAGTACTATACATTGGGTGGCTTAAACGACAGAGACCCCTCCTCACCAGTCTGAGGCCTGAGCACTGTGAGGAAGGATCTGCTCCCAGTCTCACTCCNTAGTTTGTTGGTGGCATCTTTTGGTNCCCGTGGCATTTTCCTGAATCCCATCACCTTCCCTCTGGATGTGATATTATGTGCGTGTCCAAATCCCCCCTTTCAAAATCCTATTCCCCAGCAATCCCAAAGTCTAAGATTTCATTATTCTTTTATAGATCAAAGGAATTCTGGAAGTTGAGATAATTAGGAAAGAGGTCCTACCTAGTCCAGCCTTGCTAAGTTAGCACAGGTTAGCCCAGATAAAGTGCAGAAGGAAGGCCGTGCAGTGTCGCTGAAGGTGGGAGATGCTACAGCCCAGTTTGGGTTGTCCTCTAGTCTCTCTTAGGCTATCTCCCTTCTAGTCCATCCTTCATGCCCCGGCCTGGGTTCCGTGCTTTGATGATAGGAACCAGGGGTCAGGTTTGCATGGGTTCCCAGCTCTCTAAGGTAGGCCTCAGTCAGATGTTAGCATACATTGAGTTACTTGGCCCACATGTGCTCTTGAGTTCAGAGCTGGTTTCTTGTTAGTCAGCCTGGAGAGATTTTATACTTTTCTCTCCTGGCATTAGACCAAGTCTGAGGCTATTGTAAGCAAATCAAGTTCTCTGCCACCTCTTACTCTTCAGTCTAGACATCCTGGTGTTTTCTGAATAGGAGCCTGGCTAGCTTTCTCTGAGTCCCTTCAGGAAGTGACCACTGAGTGGAAGGAGGGCATCTGTTTGTGCTCTCTGACCCACCTGAGACTCTGTGTGTGTGTGTGTACTATAAAGCCACACATGGAATGGAGAGTTTTCTCTTGTAAATCAAGCACCATTGTCCCGTATTTTCATCATTAAGCCACAGAGAATCTGCTCTGCATTCCCACAGCTGACTGGGAAGGACAGTGAGCACACGCCTTCTCCCTCTTTGGGCCCCTCATGCTCATTGTCTCCCTCTCAGANCTTGTGGCTTTTCCCTTTAGTGTGGGCTGCNTGCNCCCGATTGAGTTCTTGTGTAATATGCTAATAGAGTGTGTAGAGCTTTCCTGGCTAGCTGGTCACCAGCTTAATATTAACTTTGGACCAGGTGGAGATAAGCCTGTTCTGCTGACCTTGGGAGTCAGCAGCCAAGGTCCAAGCAAAGGGCAGGTGTTTCTCAGCAATACAAAAGAAGAAATGACCCCTGTGCCAGGAAATGCTTGGAATATGGCATCACGTGCAGGGCATGGACTGACATTTGCACTAAAGGGTAAAAGTTATCCCTGAGAAAGAGTATATTTCATAGACCCTCTGACCTCTACCGCAGATGTCAGAGTCTTCTTATTGCAGAGCAATTAAATAAATAAATGATAAAGAGTGTGAAGACCTGCTGGACGGACACATTCCCTTTGAAAATGTCTCTGGGACNTTGACTGCAAGCTGACCAACCAGATGAGCTTTCCNACCCCAGCTNGGTAGTATGTAGCTTGAGCGCCAGAGTCATTTTTAAGAAGGATCACAGGATCCAGAGAAATATCTCTGGCCTTATAGAAATCAGAGCTGGTCTACATACCCCAACTTCAACTGTCAATCTTAGCAAGAAACAAAAACTTCAGAATACCCCTATCTTAAATAATAGAGGAGGTGAGGGGGACTCATGTCATCAGGTTATTTGAGATCCTGTTTCTATCACTCTCCTTGGCCACTAATTGGTTCTAGGTTCAGAACAATGAGAGTGCCCCCCCAGGCCCTTGGCCCATGCCACAAAGAAGCCAGGCAGGAAGATTCTCAAAGCTGCAAGGGAAGATAGGCTACTGCCAGCTCCAAGCATCACCAATCTTCTTTAATTAAAAAACAAACAAACAAACAAATACAAAAGCACCAGGCAAGGTGGTACCTACCTTTAATCCCATCACTCAGGAAACAGGCAGGTGAGTCTCTGAGAGCTCAAGGCTAGCCTAGTCTACCTAGCAAGTTTCAAGCCATCGAAAGCTACACAGAGAGATCTTGTCTCAAAAAGGGAGAAAAGATAAAGCCAAGATCATTCATTCCTTTTTAGCTGTTTTCCTCTGGCATTTTGGGGACATTATTTCTTGTTGACTCTATCACCTAAGCCCTTTCCTTTTAGGAACCTTCTATGAACAGGGAAATGTCCATAGACTATCCCCGNATAAGTAATTGGATCCCAGTTCAGTGTCTTGCTAGAGTTCCAAGGCTTTGAGTGTNAAGTCTATTGTCCACATCCCCCAGAGGTAGGAAGCATGTAGCCCAAGAGAGCTGAATCCATTTCCCTGCTTTTCATG
Organism: Neotoma lepida; assembly: GCA_001675575.1. NCBI lineage: Eukaryota > Metazoa > Chordata > Mammalia > Rodentia > Cricetidae > Neotoma > Neotoma lepida. The sequence continues at coordinate 155,802 of LZPO01017314.1, forward strand.
GCCTTCCCTGGACCCCTGTCTCCATCAGGGCACCCTGACCGCCCAGGGCAAGCTTCTGCAGCAAGACACATTTTATGTGATTGAGCTGGATGCTGGCCTGCAGTCCCGGACCAAGGAGAGGCGTGTGTTTCTCTTTGAGCAAATCGTCATCTTCAGTGAACTGCTCCGGAAGGGGTCCCTCACCCCAGGCTACATGTTCAAAAGGAGCATCAAGGTGAAGTAGGGTACAAGGGGAGCAAAGAACATCATGGGGGCTGAGGCTACCTGGTNAGCACCATGAGAAGCAATGGCAGGCCCAGGGCCGGTCTCCAGCATGATCTTGAAGGCTTACTTGGTCATGTCATTCACCCAAAGACAGACACTAGAGACTTTACTCTTAGATCCAGAGTAAAATTTGGAAACCTTTCCTGAAATTAAAAACTTTGCAGGGGAAGCTGGAGAAACGTCTTAGCACTTAAGAGCACTGGCTGCTCTTCCAGAGGGGGTGGGTTCAGTTCCCAGCACCCACACGGTAGCTCACCATCATCTGTAACTCCAGATCCAGGGGTTCTGATGCACTCGTCTGATCTCCACAGTCACCAAGCACAAACATGGTGCACAGATATACATGCAGGCAAAATACCCATATAAACAAAAAATACACATGCAAATAAAGTGTGAGTTTAAAAAGAACAACTTTGAAGTGGGTTGCTGATTGATTTTAGCTCCTTAAGTATGAAAAGGATAAACTGGTTTTGTTTCAGATGAATTACTTGGTCCTGGAGGAAAATGTTGACAATGACCCCTGCAAGTTTGCACTCATGAACAGGGAGACTTCAGAGAGGGTCATTCTGCAGGCTGCCAACTCAGACATCCAGCAGGCCTGGGTGCAGGACATCAATCAAGTCCTAGAAACACAGAGGGACTTCCTAAANGGTACGTGATAGACTTGCTTCTGAAGCAAGGCCATTTCAGGGGTCCGTACCCCTGAGCATCTTTGGGTCTAAGTTCATGGAGACTTAGGAGNCCAGGTCACATTCTATCTGGTCTCCAACCTCATACAGTTTCAGAGACAACTTCAGAAGCCTCTTAACTTGAAGGCATAAATGGAACAGACAGGTGTGAGAAAGAAGCCCCATGCTTTTAATCGAAGGGGTATTTGTCCATAGGGTATTGTGTATGTGTGTCTTTGTGGTCCCCATGGTCAACTGGTCATAATTTGGGGGAATTATGGAATTCATGTTCTCTCACCTTGTAGCTGGTGGCTGGTACTCTCACAGCCTCTCTAAGGATTATCTAGAGATAACGAAGAGTTTGGTAAAACAGTTCAAATCCTTCCTCTTTTCCCTACAGGTGAGAGCCTGGCTAAGCTACCCATCTAGCTGACCTTGCCCCTTGCAAATAAGACAATTGCTAAGCCTAACTCAGTGGTACCCAAACTTCCTACCAGGANCAAACTGGTGGTTANTCAGATAATGTGGACCCTACAGGCATCTGTAAGAGGTGGTGGCTCAAGCCTTTAATCCCAGNACTCAGGAGGCAGAGGTAGGTGGATCTCTGTGAGTTCAAGGCCAGCCTGGTCTACAGAGCCAGTTCCAGGTCAGCCAGGACTACACAGAGAAACCCTGTCTTGAAAAACACAAAAAAACAAACAAAGGTGAAGTAGACTTGCTACCTTGCTTATGTTTCACTTTTGCCCCTGCTGGTATCTCTTCACCTTCAGCTCGGTGTGTGAGTGGAGATGGACAGCTGGAAGGTAGTGCTGAACTACTGAGCTGGAGCCTGAAGNTGAAGGCAAAATGGAACCAATAATACAGTGACTGAATAGTCTCATGAGCACATANCTGTATACGTACAAACATGCAAGCGTACATACATAGACACACAGGACATCACTTTCAGGTGTATCACCTCTTCTGGCCTGAACTGAGATCTGTACTCANGGCCACATGTCCCCCTATATACATGTTTGTGCATGCCCACAAGACTACCCCAGGTGCCCCATCTCTTCTTATACTAGTGCAGTGCCAAGGATTGTGGTATATGCCCATTTTGTTCCCGTATATATACTCAAACCTATAGGTGCACGTAACCCTGAACCACCTTGGGATGTACTTCTTACCTCTGTTGAGATGCACACATGGCCATGTNTACTTGCACATATACACATACCCTCACGGGCCCACCCTTGGTCTGTCTCTGAAGTGTATAGGTATAGGCAAGTAGTACTGCCACAGGACAGCATGGCCTTCCTACACTACACCTGCCATAGGACAGCATGGCTTTCATATACTACACCTACCTCAGGAAAGCATGGCCTACCTACACTACACCTACCACAGGACACGCCTACCACTGTCTCTTATACACATCTAGATGTGTATAAGAGACAGGTGTAGCCCTGCCTGTCCTGGAACTATGTAGACCAGGCTGGCCTCAAAAATCCATCTGCCTCTGCTCCCCAGTGCTGGGATTAAAGGTGTGCGTCATCACTGCTCGGCTCAAGATCCCGTGACTTTTAATGACAGAACANGGAAGTTCAGTGCTGTTTCAAGCTTACCGAGAGTATTTGGGGCCCTGTTCCCAACTGGAAAAGTGTGAAACACTCAGAGCTCCCAAGTTTCTTTTTTATTCTAAAACATTGACAATTAAACAACACGGGTTAGAACTGAAATCTGTATGGCTTACAATCTCTGAATATGCAANTTAGAATAAGCACAGCTTGTTGCTAGTGTGATTTATAATGCAAAATATGTGCATATGTAAAATAGATTCATTTAAATCACTTTCTATGAAGGATTTCTGGTATGGAAGTGGGAACGTGGGTTTTAAACTCATCACTTCAGACCTAAAGTCAAATAGTAAATAATAAGCTGAAACCAGAAATAAATTAACAGTAGCGACTCCCATGTGTTCACTCCCTCTCTGCATCAGGAGTTAAACTAAGCATTCCGTCTGTTTCTTCACCCTTAATCCCACAGTAACACACCATGGCTGTATTATCATCCAGCTTTGATGAGGAAAGACTGACTTGGAGCCATTAAGAAACTTGTCTAAGCAAAAGCAGTAGGCGTTAGGAGGTGACTTTGGAGCTGGTTCTTCCATACAGTTGCCAGCAGCAGAGCAGACATTTGTCCTGTGCTCCTTAGCAAAGAAGGGAGGGAGGGAGCCAGGCAGGAGACCGTCAGTAAGAACCTGAATCTGAAAGACAAAACCTCACTGTTAGTAATGCCCACGTTTTAAGCTTGACACGGTGGTACCTGTCTGTAATTGCAACAATCAGGAGACTGAGGCAGGATNAAGTAAGAGAGGGACTTTCTGATCTCAAGAACTAAGAATTAAGGCTATGGAAGAATGCAGGCCAAGCCTTCATAGTTTATTGAATACAACAGTANTTTCCAGTGCTTGAGAGTAGTTACTGTACATAGCCAGGTAGCTCCCCAATTCCGTGTCATGGGTAGAGTTCTTCATGTACAGGGCTTACTTAGCAAGAAAGGACTTAAATGTTCTGTGATGTGTGTAAACTTGGAACCCCATCGCTTTCAGCCCAGTCAATGATTCAGATTTTACATGGTCCCAATAGACCTTTCTGCTAATTATAGTGAATGATGGAGCTAGCACTGAACGAGGTAATCATTACCTAAATAGTTAATGCCCACAGAATTCTCCNCAGGAGCCTCAGGGGCTGTGCCCTGGCAGGCCTGCTGTAGATTTTGATGCACTCAAGAAGATGATGCAGGCTTCTGCTTACAGACACATGTGCAGTCATCTCAGCCCATCTTCCCTCCCAAGACCTGGTTAGAAAGGAGTGTGTGGCCCTGTCCAGTCTACTGAAATGCTTGCTGCACCCATCACTGTGTGCTGGGCCNCAGCTGGTAATGCACTTAAATAGTTGTTGCAGTGTTTATTAGTGTTTACTAATAAAAATGCCCTGATTGTGCCTGCCCTGAAAGTCCTTCATACAGGGGTCTACCATGGTGGCTTTTTCCCGGCTGTACCTCTGTAATGCTTAGACCTGGAACTTTGAATCTTANCCTCAGTAAAGTGAAGCGGAACTCACACCTTCCCCTCCAAGCCTGAGTTCTCCATCCTGAGTTGCTCCCACTGCCATTTGCTTGGTCTCTCACCTATTGTTTCCATTCTCTCATGCATTTCCCAACTAGGCTCTCTCCTCGCTCCACATGCACCACATTCGTTTAGCTCTTGTTTGACTTTGGCCTCAAAATGGCTTCTAAATGAGATGGAACGCCTTCGGCCTGCTCCTTTCAAATCCATTTGCTAACTGCTCCGAGGTTCATGGTCCCCAAATGCACTTCAATGATGGAATCTGAATTTTGAACTTCTAAGTTTATTTAATACATCCACTTTNCATCTTCTTCAGAGTGACAGTCTTGCTTCACCGAACCNTCTAGATACCATGCACCCCATCTCCCGTACCTGTTTTGGCCCATCCTCTTCCACGGAGACCTGTGACCCTACACTCACATATTCTGAGTGCTGCCTATTCCCAAGGCTTCACACGTGCTTCCTTCTGGTAGACTTAAATGTCAGAGTGGCAGCCAGTCCCCTTCTGAAGCGCTTTAAACACACACGCGCATGCGCACACAGAGTCTAGCGTAAATGCTGGTACCTAGCAGGCCTCNGCATCCCTGTGGGATTCCTGAAGGTAGAGTAACTCCTTCTTCTTACCCTGCAGCACTACAGTCACCCATTGAGTATCAGCGGAAGGAAAGGGGCACAGCCGTGGTTCGCTCCCAGCCCCCTAGGGTTCCACAAGCCAGCCCCAGACCTTACTCTTCTGTCCCTGTGGGCTCAGAGAAGCCCCCCAAGGGCTCCAGCTACAACCCGCCTCTGCCACCCCTGAAGATATCTACCTCCAATGGCAGTCCAGGGTTCGACCACCACCAGCCTGGGGATAAGTTTGAAGCTAGCAAGGTAAGCAACAGCTTTGCTACTCATACCCTTGCCACCTCGAAGACCTCAGAGGTCACTTTAGGAAACAGCCGATTGTCCCNTTGATTACTGTAGCAGGAGCAATCCACTAAGTATAATTGAATCCCACTTATTTTTCTTTCTTCCCTTGTAATGAACTGAAAGCAGTTTCCTCTGGCTGGGGCACTGTGTGTTAAAGGACTGTTAGCATCTAAATGTGGAGGATTCTTGTGGCAATGGGAACCACAGCTCCTGTTTTCCACAGTAGAAAGAGACTAACATGGAAGTGCATCAGCACCTGCAGAAGGAAGCTCGCCCTCCCATTGGCTGATGTGGCAAGAGGAAGCCGATCATTGATGAGCACCTGTGGAAGTTAGGCTCCNTAGTCCATACTTCAAACAACAGGCTGGCTGCACCCTAAACCACAGTGGGATTAGGAGAGAAATGGGAAAATGCTGGGTTAGAAGTCAAGTGACTTAGTTTCTACTCCAAGCTCTGAACCTCACTCACTTTTAAACCTTAGAGAATTTGCTCATCAGGCCTAAGTANTCTCCAGAACTCCTTAGGTCTTAGGATCAGAACACCTGCATTTCTTACCTACGTGGTCCGATTTTATAGGCATAGTTCTTTTCCCAAATCATTAGTTGATGCCAATTTTGTTTAAATGAATGATTAATGTATAAGTTCAGTCCTATAATACGGTGACTGTCCCCACCTATTTCATCATATCACCTGAAATAATTTTCTGCCCTAGAAAAACCCTGCCCGTGTGAATCAGTTGAAGTCACTTTGGCATTTTGTCAGCCATATGGAAGATTTTCTGGCTCTCACCATGCCCTAGGAGGCAGTCTGGCCTCCCAGGGAGTTACAGGTCTGTCTAGACACAGCTGCCCGGGTATAGACTCGCATGAAGAGGTCACGTGGGCAGCACCTCCTGTATTAATAAGTACAGCGGTGGGGAGACGTCAGGATTTCTGTTTCGCAGGGTAGCCCAGGGCCTTACCTTTTGCATTGGAAATAGTACCNTTCTTACTCCTGTGTCAGAGAGGGTCAGGATGAGGCACACAGGCAAGTGATGCTTCTTAAAAGGATACAGAAGTGAGCTGGGCATGGTGGTGCATGCCTGTGATCCCAGCACTTGGAGAGGCTGAGGTGCAAGGATCATGAGTCCAAGGTCCTGGACTAATTGTCAAGTGAGGTCTCAAAAAAGAGGGGGGAAATGTAGCATCACAGAGTCTATGTCCCTTCCATAGAGAATGATTATGACCCCTGACTTGACCTTTGCCCTGACCTCACTCTGCCCAAGTGCTTCCATGTCCCTGTGCTGATAACAGGTTCTTCCTGCCATCAGCAAGAGGATGCCACCAGGAGGGCTGCATGCTAGGAAGGAGCTTCCCAGATTGAATGTGTGTCCATAGCTCTCC
>LZPO01017314.1:163356-174758 GCA_001675575.1 Neotoma lepida
AGGAGCCACAATGTTTATCATTGTACCTGTAATGTAACTAATAATTTTAAATGTACTATTTTAAATATGTAAAATAAATTTTCACCATGAGCATGTCTTAATGAAGTTAAAGACTAGTTGACCCTTTCTCCCCATTCATTATTCTCAGACTTTTGAGTGTGAAAATGATTTTTTTTTCCTTTCTTTTCTATACTTTATGGGTTGGTTGACTGCCTTGGCAGGTTTTTCCTGTATAAAAATTGCTTTTGTTGCTAAATCTTGGACCCTGCCCTTTCCTCTAAACACCCCCTCTGGATTTCCTCTGACTTCAGCAAAGGGGAATGATACAGAGTCGATGCAGTGTGGAGGGTTCCCAGCGACAGGGTGGCCCTGCGGCGCTGGTGTCTATGGGTGACCAGTGTAGGGCGGTGTTAGCCTGTTTTCTCACAGTTCCCCATGCTTCATGCTCACCCATGGGAGGGTCCAAGGAACTACCATGAGGTGGCAGAGCAGTCACACTGACAGAACTGCTCTGCTTTGGCCCTTCTCTGTCAGGGACTAGACGCTACTGATGTCACCTGGCCTCTCCAGGTGACCACAGAAATCAGAAGTGGCCCCTCAGTGAAATAGGCCCAGCCTGTTTTAGTTTAGAGATGCATATTTCAGAAACCTTGGAGGGAAAGACCACAGAGCCCTGATGTAGNGGAATCTCATGGAGGTAGCTCTTAATGGGCAGTGCTCTCATTACCCAGGCACTGAGCCATTTTCCTCCTCACCTTTGGATGTCTTGGTCGCGGGGTAAAGGGACAAAGAGAAGAGATAGATGCACCCACTAGCCACTTGGGTTCCTTGCCAGCCAGAGTTTCACAAGGATTGGTGGCATTGGAGGTGAGCAACTGACTGAATGTGGTATTAGTGTTGATCAGCAAAGACCACTCANTCCTCCTTCCCTGGGCCTNCATGGCCCCAGGGATCAGACTAGGTGACCNTGCCTACAGGATAAATGTCACAGAAATTATGTNCACATCAGTCACTGGGCTTGTGGCCAAGAGATGGAAGGTCCCCAAACCACGGTGACGTGTTCTTCTGGGAAGAAGAGTTTGAAATTGAACCTCTCTGGCCACTTGTGTTCATGTGGACACTATTTTTAACATTNCTTTTTTCTCACCAAGCACCCTGAGGAGCCCAGAGGGGGNCAATAAACAGGCATAAACCTCACATGTGCACAAACATACACACTATACCTTCTGCCCTGGAATTCTTTTCAACAGGGACCTCCCTGCCACCCTGATATTCCCAGGGGAGCCAGGGACATGGATTTGGGAATAAAAGATAAGAGACAAAGTCTGCATTCAAGAATGATATCCTCTAGGGTCACCATGTCTGATTCTCACTGGGGTAGAGGAGTTGGAGCCAGGTGCTNTGGGGAGTCCTGATTTGCTTCTGGTCAGGGNCTGTGAGATGAGCTCTGGCCTTCAGAAGGACCCCACTTCCCAGAACATGCAAGAACACAATTGCAGTGGTTTTTCCTCTTNGGGTTAATTGTTGAGGCTGTATGTTAGGTGTTCTAGAACCTACATTGGGTTCCTCAGATTCCTGGTGACCCTGGAGTACTGTGGAGGAGGGGCTGGCTAGTACAGTAGGAAGTCTTTTCCTCCTAAATCTTCCCACCTCTCCCTTCAGGAAGGTTCGCTTCCTCAAGCCCTGTCTGCAGAGTCCCNTATTTAACAAGGAAACACAGAACGGGGAACACAGGCTCACTCCATGCAAGAACTAATTTCATGTAAACTCTGTGACCATGAAACACAGCTGCTGCTCAGGTCCCTGATGCTGCTTGGGTCTTGGCCTTTGCTGTCCTTGACTCTGACAGATGTGGGACTCCAGGGCNCTGCTCTGAGCCTGTCTTCTATAGCTGTGAAGTAGGGCCCAGACCCCAAGTGGGATAGAGGTCAGGATGGTGTGTGTGAAAAGAGCGTTGCCCCTGTCGCCTCGCTGGGAGCACACACTGGGCCTTGTTCCAACAGGGAAACTCTGGTACCTTTTAGTGACTGGCAGAGCCCTGTAGTCACAAACACTGAGTAATGTGGAGGACACAGACTGAAACCTTGCCCTGAAGTATCCAGATATGTGAGGGGTATGCGTCCACTTACTAAGGCAGCTTCCTCGGAAACCCTGGCAGTTCCCTGGTGCTTGGGAGTGCCATGCCCCAGACACGAATAACAAAATAGGAACCTCAAAATCATTCTATTGGATCTTATTTACATAGGAGGTATTACNGCTTGTTTGTATAGAATGAAATATATATGTCCTTTATCTTTCCTGTTCTATACCCATTCCATCCTCCCCCATCCACTATGCCCTTGTCAAAACGCCACCCCAATCCCTGAAGGCTTCATCAGATGATCAAACATCTCCCTGGGTTTGGTGACCCGGTACCCATTTTTTCCCAACTGCCACACTTTACCTGGTATACCTTTCAGGAAGGGTCAGAGTTCACCCTCACTTCCAGTTGGAGGTGACGTCAGCCCCAGCCANCTCAGGAGCTGGCACGGAAGGTTTGGGGCCCTGCAGCTGGCTTCACTGGAACATCTAGCTTCATCTGCTAGACAATGGTGGTGAGCCCGCCCACCACCTCACTCTGCCCTGTCCTGCCATTTTGATTGGTGCATTTTTTGGTATAACAGGAAGTCATGTTCATGGCATACTCTACGCATGAGAAAGCGGGCGGAAGTGGAGAACACGGGTAAAAATGAAGCCACAGGGCCTCGTAAACCCAAGGATATTCTGGGCAACAAAGTCTCTGTTAAAGTGAGTAAGGTATTCCGGAACTGGGTCCCTCTCACATCTCCCCACCCTGAGGCATTCTCACAGGCCGTTTGGGTGGGTGGGGATCGATTACTTACTTCTCCACTGCCCAGTGTGGGGACCAAAGGGGGAGTAGTTTAGCAGGATTTTGCATGCAAGATCAATTTGTTTTTTTATTTTTTTATTTCTCCTGGCACCTTCAACTCAAGTAAGTACCTCTCGTTTCCTTTTCTTTTACAATTAAGCAGATGTTTTACCGCAAAATTATCTGCAGCATTCTCTTCCTAGAAATGCAAGATGCTTGGTTCATACTTAAACTTCTCAAAGCTACCCACTCAGTAGCCTAGGTTTGGGAACACATTCACGTGACAGGGTTACCCTCCAAACCCCTGATCTTGTGAAGGCAGAGGTTTGGCACTTCAGGGCCATCGTGTCCTTAGTAAGGTTTCATTTCTTTTCCCCAGAGTTCACAACATCACCTTTAAGCAATTCCCTTACATTCCCGCTGTGCGTGGAAAGAACAGGGAGGCACACTGGAGAAGCCCTGGTTGTTTTTAAAATTATCTGTTACTTTGAACTCACCAACCATGAGCGTGGCAGACCGGTCCGTGATTTCCCCCGTCTGGAAACAACGTGGATGTGATCTGCCTTGTTTAAGGTCACCCCTCTGAAATGCTTTGCCAGGGGACAATGAAAATCACACACTGATTATCTCATAGGTGNTTTGCCTTCCCAAGCAAAAGNGCTACCAAAACCTATTCACCGCCATCCTTTTTTGGGGAAAAGAAATTAGGAATCCCAGCCTCGCCAAAGAGGACGGTTTCAGTCCAGCACTCATGCTTCATCCTGTCACTCCCATTGCTCTCGTGGTGTGATAAGCAGGCGTCCACCGTCCCTGCGGAAGCATGCTGCTGCCATGACGACCCGCACTCCACCTGAAAAGTCCTCGGTTGTTTCTCTGCCCGGTTTCCCATGTCCATGCTTCTCTGACATTCTCCTTTGTCTAGCCAGACTACTGTGTTCTAACTGTGTTCTCTTTCTTCCCCTTCTTCATGCTGCCATCCAAGGAGACGAACAGTTCCGAGGAGTCAGAATGTGATGATCTTGACCCTAATACTAGTATGGAGGTAGAAGCAGCTATGTTGTCCTATTTCCTACAATGATTGCCTTGTCCACTGTGTTCTGTAACAGTGACCTTGCTAGAGTCCAGGGTGCATCATGCTCCCTAATGTCAGGGGAATCGGAGGGCGTCCCATCCAAACTAAAGCAAAACAAAACAAAATCTAAATTCACCTCTGTTTGGGCAGGAAACTCTACTTTGGTATCTTTTTAAAAAAACAAAACCTTGTGCTTCTCTTGAATGCTTGTTAATNTTTCCTTCATGAGAAGCTTTGGCTTTATGTAGAAAATACCCAACTTTATTATTGAAACATAGAAAACAGCCGTAACTGGTAGTTGGTTCACAGCTGAAGGATAAGAGCCACTGGGTGGTTTTGTTTTGTTTTGTTTTGTTGATTTTCTCTTTATAGCTTCCTCTAGTTTCTTTCCTCTTCCCCTGTCCCCTTTTCTCTTCACCTCGATCTGCTGGGCTCTAGTCCTTCAGAGCTCGATGGTTTTTCTGGGTGACCTGGCTCCTAGTTACTCTGTGCACCTGGTTAAGAACAAAGCAAGAAAGGATTAACTCTAAGGTGTTCCTTTGCCCACTCTCAGGGCCCAGGGCCAGTGGCTATGGCTACCGAGTGGAGAGCCCACACAACACTGTCTCCTGGAGCCTTGGTCTGGAGCAGGGAGGCAGGAGCACATGACAGAGCTTTCCNATGTCCAAGGTTTGCACGTGTGTGGGAGCTGGAACNGNACCCTGCCATCTTGAGCGTCCAGTACCAAGCCTCTAATTCTAGAAACCTGGCCCCTCCATGATTTCCACACAAATTCAAAAACTCTGGAGAATCAGAGCAGGCGTGAGCTAGCTTGCCTTGCCATTTCAGGGTAGATTGAAATGTCTTTTTTCAAAAGACATTTTGGAATGTCATTTAGATGGGATCTGTATCCCCTCCCTAGCAGTAGATATCCTCTAATACAAAATAATCTCTGAATGTATTTTTGACAATTTCATACGTGTATATAATGTGTTTTTATCACATCTACCCCCCATTACTCTTAGCCCCTCCCACTCCTTTTGAACCCCTCCTTCCCAATAAGTCACCTTCCCATGTTCACGGTTTTTGTTTTATTCTTAAATACCCTGAGTTTAGTTAGGGTTCCTTGGATGAGCATGGGTTCGGGGTTATTTACTGGAGCATGGGCAACGTATCTATCAGTGACTACACCACTAAGGAAAAAGGACAACCCCACCCCAGCAATGACAATAACTCCTCAGGGGTAGGGCCTTATGTGTGCCCCCTCCCGCTGCCTGATGTAATGTTGTCAGGCCCAATCTTGTGCAGATGACCACAGCAACAGCCATATCGAGTCCTCCACAGCCTCCTGATCTTACAAACATGGTGACAAACATAAATGTTTAGAAGACACTGTGACATGTCCATTTAGCATAACAACAGTAGTAGGTTCCCCCAATTCCTTTCTTATGTGTAGCCCTAAACTTTTCACCTACCTAGGTAGCCTATTATTATTATTGTTGTTGTTTTGTTGTTGTTGTTGTTATTATTATTATTATTATTATTATTATAATATTTGGCACAATCCCTAAGAAGCCCACCACCATATTATGAAAGCAACTAAAAAACCCAGGAGAGACCGTGCAGCCTAAGAACGGGTGAATCAGCTATGGAGGAAGCCATCTGAATTGAACTGAGCTGGGAGACTAGCGGTTGAAAATGGGAGCTCTGCCAGAATAAAATGGTGCCCTGTGGGTGTGGGTTCTGCCACAGCGCCAAGTCTGACAGGTGTGGGTCAGTAAAGCACTCTGATGTGGGAGGAAGTGGTGATGGCATTCATACCTTACTTGTATCTCAGAGATAAGGGAGCCAGGGGATNCCTGACCCTCCTTCCCTTGCATTTCCTAGGACAGGCACCTGCATGCATGGCTCCCGCACCTGCATGCATGGCTCCCGCACCTGTCAGTGTTTAGATACTGGTGGCACTTTATCACCATGCCTAAATATTGCTGGCATGTACTGAAGGAGTTGGCTGCATGTAGAGGAAGGCCAGACAAGGGGAGGGGAGGAGCCAGGTGTCTGTGTTCCAGAATGACATTCCGACACTGTCAAAGAGGAGCTAGATGCAGAGGGGTGTGCCAGCTGTCATCCACTGAGAAAGTTAATTGGTCTAGTCAGATGCTCCATACTACACTTACATAAGAAGTACAACACACACACACACACTTTAGCCCTGCTTGCAAGTTGAACCCCTTTTTTAAGGTTCTTAATATTCAAAGCTGGGTATCCTCTTTGTGAACTGAGTGAGGTGGGTCCCTGGGAGGTGCTACTGGCTACCCAAGCAAAGACATCAGGATGCTCTTGGTGGCAGAAGAAAGCCCCAAAGCGTGCCGCTACATGAACAGAAGGTTTAAATGCAATAATTGAGGCACAAAGCTGCCTGTAGGCAGACAGTTCAGCTAACCCAGATCCTCAAGGGGGGTTGGAAGTTGTGAATATGCTGGTTGCGCCAACGTGTCCAAAGCAGTTGCCCCTCAGCACTTGGCATTCCGTGCTGACCCCTCCCCNCGAAGCATCCATGAGCTTTCTGAATGTGTCATCCTGATGGTAGCTGTCATCTTGGATGCTGGCTTAGCCACTTCAGATACAAAGAGCAAGTAGAATCTGGAACCTCAAGCTGCTAAGCATGAGGGATATGAAAATGGAACTTTATTGCAGCAAAGATGGTAGAAGAAAATGACTAGAAGTGCGTGCTAAAGACCAGTTGAAATCCAGATGGCTGCCCCTCCTCCAAAGGCCTCTTGNTGCTAAGGTGATAGTTTGGGATCTATCTCCAAAGTCCCCCAGGCCAGACCTCATCTTGTCTTTTGGAAGTATATTCTATTCTCTCAGTGGGCTGAACAGCAGCCCCCTCTAGCCTATACTCAGCCTCCATTCCTGGGACCCCGAAACCTGGCACTGTGCACCCATGTGCTTGCTGCATGCCTTGTCTCCAAATGTGAGGTCCCACCCTGCTGACTGACCACCCTTGACCTNACTGACAGCAGCATGTTCATCCTGGTGCACACTGTGAACAGCCTCATTCATCTGCCTCCATGAGAATGACATCACCAAAGCCTCTTCCCCTTCTCTCAACAGGGGACTGTGTTCCTTTAAAGGACAGTTTCCTGGGGTCTTTACACCAGATGCNTCCTATCCAAGTATATATCTTGCCACAGTACTTTAAGAAGACATAGGCCGTCCTTGAAAGCAGTTTAAGAGGAGAGTAAAGCACACTAACTCCTCGGATTTAACTGGCCACTTACATTAAGGGAAGCTGTTGGCACTGCTATTCAAAGTCTTCCCTTCCCTTCCCCTGTCAACCAATGCTTGTGGATAGTCTCACACACACATACCCTGTTCCCAGCACTGCAGGCCATACCACCAGCCACAGCAAGACTGGCACAAAGTCTCTGCATTCCCCTCTCAGCCTGGCCATCTCTCCATCTGTCACCATACCACATGGGGAACTGTTTTAAAAATGAATGCCTGTAGGTCAGCTTTTCCTTGCACTCTTGGGGGAAGGGAGTGAAGGGGACATTATGCGTGCAAGAAATTTACATGCAAAAAAAAAAAAGCCAAATGAGGGTAAAAATGAAACACTAGAGTCTCTTGGGAACAGCTCTGCGCTCGCGCTCTCTCTCTCTCTCTCTCTCTCTCTCTCTCCATATCTTAGGCTGATGATGGCCATTTCTAGGCTTAGAGCCATATGGCTGCCTGCCAGCTTCTTCAGTCCCATGACCACCCCAATGTCTACAAGTGACACTCCAGGCTAGAGCCAGGGCCCAAGTACCCAGGCCCAGCACCTGCCCCTAGCCAGAGCCTGTGTCTAATAAATCTGCATCCTTTCTGGCCAGGGCTAGATTTCTCTTAGGACTCATAGTCCGTGCCAGGAGGTCCCCACATCCATATCACCTCTGGAAAGCTGGGGAGGTCATTCCTGGGTTTTCACAGCTGCTCAACCCCGCATTGTCCCCTGCCTGAATCACTCAATGGGGCTGAAAAGTCTGAACCAATTTCCAGACTGGGGCCTTTATCTCCAAGGATCAGAATTCTCAGCCTACCTCCTATGTCAAACCTAATTAATTACATGCATTTTAATTTCTTTAAGAAAGCTCCGTAGCCCTCTTAGTAGAGGTCAGTCCCTCAGAGTGAGAAGTTGTGATTCCAAAAAGACTCCCCCANCCCAGCCACTGCAGACTCTGGCCTCTTTCAGCTGCCAGTTGCCAGCTCTGTAGCTTAGGGAGTAATAAGTTCCCTAGGCATTATGGAGAAGGGCCCTGAAGGTGCCAAACCAAGACACTTGAAAAAAGGAAGCTAATTGGGGAGGATACTTCTAATCAGGGTAAAAATAACATTTTCCACAGAGCCTTGCNGAGCTGGAGCTAGCCTGTGCTTTGATTTGCTCTTTTCACCACTTTACAATGGATGTAACGTGAATAAGCATCCTTACTACTGCAAGCGTGGAGTTCAGTGATGGGAAATTCCTTCGCCATGTGCAACCATCACCACCCTTCATTTCTGGAACTTTGTCATAACCTCAAACACGCTGTGTGCCCACCAAACAACAGCTCCCTCTCATCCCCCATCTCCCTGGCTCTTTTTAAAACAGGGAGTTGAAGCACAAAAAGTTTAACTTGGGGCTGCAGGGATGGCTCAGCAGTTAAGACCACTTGTTGCTCATCCAGAGGACCTGGGTTTGATTCCCAGCACCCACATGGTGGCTCACAGTCATCCACAACTCCAGTTCNAGGGGATCTGATGCCCTCTTCTGACCTCTGTGGGCATCAGGCATGCACGTGGCACACACACATACATACACATATGTAGGCAAACATGCACACCCATAAAATAATTTTCAACTTGTAATTTTCAGTTCAATAGAAGATAGGATTAGGGGAACGGCTCAGTCAGTAAAGTGCTATGCACACATGAGGACCTAAGTTTTGATCCTCAGCGTCACATAAAAAGTTGGGCAGAGTGGCATCCACCAGTAACCCCAGAGCTGAGGAGACAGAGACAAGACGATCCCTGGGTTTGCTCGCCAACCAGTCCAGCTGAATCAGTGGGCTCCCAGTTCCACGAGAGACCCCACATCAGAAATAAGTATAGAATAACTGAGGAAGACCCGCAGTGTTGACCTCTGACCTCCACACACACATACACACAGGTGCATGCTCGTGAACATATATGTATACACATACACACTGATTTAGAAAAGAAAAGAAAGCGAGAAGATGCCCTGAGGCAGTTGCTTGGTTTCCCTGGCCATTATTCCCCCATCACACACCAGCCTGTGGCAGCTTAGAATACACCCTTTCCGGGTTGATTGTCATCTAAAGCCCAGGTCCTGGGGGCCGAGAAGGCCTGTCTTCCACTGCCAGGCGCCCTGTGTGAGTGTGCTTTTCTGTCTGGCTTACCCAGAGGACTATCCTTTGCACCAGTCCTGGCTTCCCAGAGCTGAACTATGGCAGAAACAGAAGCCACACAAAGGAATGGGACTAAACCGGAGTCAGAAAACCTGGCCTCTGGATACCAGCAACTATGTGGCCTTGGGCCAGTTAGCTTCCTGAGCTCTGGGTTTCTCTGCAGGCAGCTCACACTCCCTAGTGTGCAGGCCTTTAGATCCTGAACAGCACATAGATCTAAAGGGGGGATGTCAGGGGACTTGGCTCAGAACCACATCTGCCTCCCAAAGCACTGAGACCATGACAGAACAAAGTGGAAGAAATGCTGTCTGCTGTTAAGTGGTGGCAGGAATGCCACCTGAAGTGACCACTCTTGGTTCTGGAAACAGGGTGAATGTTCAGAGCTGGCACATCTTCCCCCCCCCCAAAAAAAACCTACAATTCTGGGTCCCAGCTGCCCGAGCCTCAAAGAACACTAGCCTGTTTGCTGCTGCCTTAGACCCTCTGGCATCCTCGTCCCAGATTCAGGGCTTCAAAATAACCTGGCCACACAGATGAAACGTCTACACCCCAGTCGGGCGACTGACCTCCTGGCCTTGCTAGTATGTTTCCACTGAAGCCTGTTTTTGTATTTTAATAACAGAATCAGTGAAAAGAACTCTTTAAAGAGAAAGAAAGTGGAGTGTCACATTCCTCTCATTTTGACAAAACATTTGCTTTGTAATGTATCTGATGGATTTGGCAGCCAGACACGCTCTTCCTGCCCAGATTTGTCCTGATTCCCTATAAGGACTGATGGATGTTTGCCGCTGGGGAAGGGACCTTAGCTGAGGCAAGTCAGGCCTCCATCCTGTGCTCTGTCTGACCATCAGGGGAGGGCGCGTTCACTTATCTGTGCTAGTTTTGTCGCTGACCAAGTTCCCGAGAAAAACTGTTGTAAACTGAGGAACTGCTTTGCCTCACAGCTCCCGGGTTTCTGTCATTTCTGTCTGATGCTCTGGGCTAAAGATCCTGGCCACAGGAGTGTGTGGGAGAGGAGGCTAGCCTCTCATGGCGGCCAGGAAACAGAAATGGAGAATGCCCACGCTAGAGGGCTGTCTCCTCTTCTCCTTTTTGTTCAGCCTCTCATCCAGCAGGCTATGGGATGGTGCCACCCACATTCAGAGCAGGTACCCCACCCCCACCACCCTAACTAATCCGCTCTGGAAATGCCCTCACAGACACAGCTAGAGTTGTGCTCTCCAAATCTCCTAGGCACTTCTCAATCCAAGTTGACAATAAGCATTAACAATCACTTCTCAGTGTGCCACCGTCAGGCATGGTGGCATATGCCTTTAATCCCATCACTCAGGTGGCAGAGGCAGGCAGATCTCTAAATTTGAGGCCAGCCTGGTCTAAATTGAGTTCCAGGACAGCCAAGGCTACACAGAGAGACCCTGTCTTGAAAAACAACAAAACAAACAAATCAAAACCAATCACCTGTCTTAGAAAAAGCAGGTTCAGGGAAGTAAGATCACACAGCCAGCGAAAGCACAGGTCTTGCTATTGACCTGTGTCCTCCTCACCTTGACCTATGTCCATCAGGAAGTCTGAATGCAGAGGCTCAGGCCCTTCCTTGTTGCACATCTGCTTGTAGGAGGAGAATTTCTTCTTCAACAACTTTTCTAATCCCTTAACTCCTGAGGTAATTGCTGGGCTTTGGGCACACCCTTTCCCAGTGACTCAGGAGCACAGCCATTGCAGCCGGGGAAGTTAAGTCTATTTGACATTAGTTGGAAATGTCTGAATTGGTTTCTTGGGCCAGCATCATTCACTGTGTTCTTAGTCATGTGTGTCCTGAGGCACCTCACCCTAGTCTGAAGGCCTGGCCCATTTCATTATGTCGTACACTTATAAGGGCACAAATGCCATTGACCTAGGACTTTCCCTAAGAGTGTACCATTAGAAGAGCCAAAGCCACCACTCCCATTTACCTTTCTCTACAAGCATTCACGGACTGTCAAAGTTCACCTACAAGCTCAGTAAGCATTCCTCAATGATTCACAAAGCAAATTGC
>LZPO01017314.1:180667-191155 GCA_001675575.1 Neotoma lepida
GTGTGTGTGTGTGTGCACTTTAAATGCCAGCCAGACATAATGGCACATGCCTGTAACCCCAGCTATTCAGAAGGCTGAGGCAGGAGAAGCCCTAGTTCAAAGCCTGCCCTCAACATTTTGGTAAGGCCTTATATCAAAATCTTAAATAAATCAGTTTACCAAGGGTTGTAAGCCAGTGCATTGCCTATCATGTGCAAAGCTGTGGGTACAATCCCAAGTACACTCTTCCCTGCTCTAAATGCCTGCACACTACTTCACGCTAATCCGTACAGAAGCTCTTGTCATGAGGTGCAGGCATTGACTGGTCTCTCTGTTTCTAAGCTCCTTCAGTCAAGGAGTGGGGACCACTGAATTCAAGGAGCTCAGGGTGCCCCTCTAAGTGGCATTTGCAGACTAATCAAGGGGACTGCAGAAGCCGGAGTCCCCATGCACACAGTTCCAGAATTAGCATTGCAAGGGTGCCTACAGCCCACATCATGAAAAACCTGTGTGTAAATGGGCAGTTAGTGTGCAAAGGAAGGAACTAGCATCTTTCCGGAGGGCTCCTGCACATCCCTCTATATGAGAACGCACAGAAACTGTGTGCGTTCACAGGAGGCAGGGACAGATCCTGGGAGACGGTGTGAAAGCCCTCCCTGGGCTTTTCTTTCTGGAAGGCTAGTGAGTCTTCCACCCCAGGTGGAAGGAAAGAATTTTGCACGACAAAGTAGTGAGGTCAATCTTAACCACAGACTGCTTAGCACGAGGAAGGCAGTTAGAACGTCACATCTTTGTCTGAATAAGGGTTAAGCACTCTCATTCAACAAGNACCATGCTAGCACTTGGCATAGATAACTGTACTTACTTATCTTTGTGAGAGCAAGTCACACTAAATGTTATTTCTTTCCCATTTTATAGTTGAGGAAATTAATACTAATCCATACTAAGTAGCAAGCATGCAGCCACTTAGAACAAAACAGGTGACAACTCACCCTCACTTCACCAAAGCTTGAGCCTTTTCACAAGCCAGATTTTTATGAACTGCGCTTGCCTCTGACTGGGGAGAGGTGATACAAAGAGGGGTTGGAGGGCAGGTCACAGTGAGTAGCCTCTTGAGAATGGAGAACTTTTCAGGAAGGATCGAGTGGCCTCCTTGAGGTGATCCAGGTGTTCTGGGGCAGGGCACATTACGTGTACTGCCACTTTCTCCTCAGACCAGCCATGGAACCCGAGAAATCATTTGATGGGCTTGAATCTTCCTTTGCTCCCCTGAGTAGCACAAACATCAGGTGTTTGTCCATCCCCTGTGGAGGCCAGGACACAGAGATGGGACTGGGACCAGATAGACAGTTGGGCTCTACTGCTTTTTCTTCAAGCAAGGAAGCTCTGCTTAGAGCCAAATAGGGGTGGAAGGGGCCTCTGGGAGGAAACCACTGGGTAGGTTCACTGCAGTGCCCCGGTTGGGTGGTTCTCGTGTCTTTTGTTTCTGCCAGAAATTTGTGGGGGAAATCGTTGCTATGGTATTGATTGAGAACATATTGAATGGGGGGGGTAGTACATGGAGAGAGGGTAACAGGAAGGAAGGGAGAAAGGTAGCTACAGCCTGGCCAGTGGCCACCTTAGACAGGAATTAATCCTATGTCCTTTGGTGTTGAAGAGGATGTCTATGACTCAGTCATCCACAACAGCCCAGGGACAGGGTGGGCTCCTGGTGGCCCTGGTGGCATTGCCCCAACTGGTCCTTGCTTTTGACTCAGGAAAGTCTATAATTTTCTCTTAGCTGTGAAGGCTCAAGCAACTTTCTGTTCTTTTGTGTGTGTTTTTCAGATCTTAAATCCAAATTTCATCCAAGAAGGTGAGTATTTGAAGGGGACAGAATTGAGAATGTGGGGATTGGCTACAGAAATGATATCTAGCTTTAAGGTAGGGACTTGGAGTAATGGTTATATGCTTCTGTGGTCATAGACAAGGAGAGGTAATTCAGATAAACTGTTAAGTGAAAGAGTGCAGTATGTAATCTATGAAAGGGGTTTCTGCTTTGACTAAATAACGAAAAAAAATGTGTTTGTATAAAGCCCAAAGACTGTATACAGAAATGTTCTCAAATGCCACCTCTGCATTATGCCACCATGGAGATTTCTCCTNTTTTGCTCTGTTTCTATTTTTGCTGTAAAATAGAGGGGCACAAAGGTGGGNATGGTGGCGCACGCCTTCAATCCCAGAACTGGGAGGCAGAGGCAGGCAGATCTCTCTGAGTTTGCGGCCAGCCTCGTCTACAGAGCAAGTTTCTCATAAAGAGAAGTGCACACTGATTAAACGGTGGTAGGCTGAGGGTCCTTGGAATCATGCTGTCCATCTCCAGGGGGAGAATACTATGTCTAAAATGGCCATTGTAAGTTGGTTGTGAGTAATGTGAATGTGTGTCGGTTCAATTACAGTGGCTCCAGAATTCCTTGTGCCCTTGGTAGATGTGACCTGCTTGCTTGGAGACACGGTGATACTGCAGTGCAAAGTCTGTGGGCGGCCGAAGCCCACCATCACCTGGAAGGGTCCAGACCAGAACATCCTAGACACTGACAACAGTTCAGCCACATACACCATCTCCTCCTGGTAAGTGGATCACCCAGTGTGTGAGCCCAGAGCACCCAGAGGCTGGATTCTGGGTGAAATTCTCCCTGGATTATTAGTCACCCCCAAAGTGCTATCTCAGTATTTATTCCAGATCACACACTTGGCCTTGATTAGGAGAGAGACTGAGTCCAAAGCATGGGTGGCTCAGCCTCCCACACTGGAGCACCCTGTGTTCAAGTCTTAGGCACAGCCTCAGCTGTCAATTCTGCAGCTGGCCCCTTAGCCTGAGCTTCTGGTCAGTGCCAGCACGCATTGTGTGTGCTGCCCAGCACCAGATGGATACACCGGAGGCTAACAGGAACCATCTAGAAACACTCTGTNCTGGACCTATAATAAACAAACAGAGCATTATCCTTTAAATCACAGGCCAAGCCTGAACCATAGATATAAAATGCTTCTGTGGCCCCTGCCTTATAGCCACCCTATTAGATGATGAATCTGTCCAAGGGCCTCCAGGGAGATCTGTCAGAAGTACTGAAAGCTAACTAACACCCTGGGATGCTTCATGCCCATCAAGATAGATGGGAAATGTTCTCATCATCATATCATAGAGATAATGATATGATCCATTCTTTACCTGAGAACTATTTTATGAGAGGGGNGGAGGCATGTTCCAAAGTGTAAGGTGCTTCTACACTAAAATTCTGTTTGGTTGACCGCCTCCCAGCCATTCTAACTTGTCCCCACCCCCACGGGAATGCTGAGTGTCATTGTGCATTGCTGCTTAGAGCAGACAAGCAATACCAAGCTCTAATGGTTCACCTGTCACTTAGAGAAATGCCTAGAATCGAGCACATTTCATTGATTGGCTTAAATTGTGTGTGTGTGTGTGTGTGTGTGTGTGTGTGTGTGTGTGTGTGTGTGCGCGCGCGCGCACACACACTAGAGAAGAGGGGGTGCCTTCTTTGGTAGTTCCAGAAGAGATGCCTGGTCAGGTCATAAAACTTCATGGACCTGAGCAATTCAGTGTGAGAGTCATTGTTTGACTATGAAGATCTCAGAACATGTCACACCCCAGGGATGCTGTCTTAGTTACCTTTCTATTGCTGTGAAGAGACACCATGACCAAGGAAACTTACAGAACAAAGCATTTAATTGGAGCTCATTAAAGCCTATTTTGGAAGCTCTACTACCTTAGAGGGTACTAGAATCCATGACTATCACGGCCGCAGGCAGGCAGGCATGGCNCTGGAGCAGTAGCTGAGAGCTCACATCTGATCCACAAGCAGGAGGCAGAGAGATGGAGACCGGGCCTGGTGTGGGCTTTTGAAACCTCAAAGCCCACCCTCAGTGACACACCTCCTCCAACAAGGCCACGCCTTCTAATCCTTTCCAANCAGTTCCACCAACTCGGGACCAAACATTCAAATCTATGAGCCTATTGGAGCCGCCCTCATTCAAACACCACAGAGGGAGTGGACTGACTTCCCTGTAATTTAACCCTTTCAGAACAGTTCTTCTGTGAGGTGTTTCTGAACCCATTCTGGGACAAGTGAGAAAGTTACCATTTAGGTGAGGAATTTACCCTTTCTTGGGTCACTTTGTGAGTGTGTGTGTGCATGCGTGAGTTTGCTCTCCTAGACACGTGCACTTGGAGACCAGAGGTCCACTTCAAGTGTCTTCATCTCTTGCTTTTTACCTGGAGCTTACTGTTTCAGCTGGACTGGCTGGCCAGCAACCTCTGGATCCACCTGCTCCCCAGCCCACCCAGTTCTGGGGTCACAGGCACATACTGCACCCAACTTGTTACTCACTCAGATTCTCATGCTTGGACAACAAGCATTTNATCCACTGAATTATCTCCCCAGACACCCACTTAATGGTTTTAAGGATCTTACATGTAAGATTTGAAATACGTAAACATTTTCATTATTCAATCTGTTTTATCATTTGTCACTAACTTATGAGATTGAAGCTATTTCAGCACAAGGCTACTTGTGTAATGTACTCATAATTACATTGTAAACCANTAGGTTATAGGATTTTATTTATGTCTAATTCATCTATAATTCCATCCCTATTCTATTCCTTATTTACACAAATTTGGGCAGTGAGAATAGCCAGAAAATATTTTTCCACATAGTAAATTAAGAATAGAGAGCTTAACTGAATAGCGCAATGAAGTACACACACACACTGCCCGTCACCCTCCTCAAATTAACGGAACCTAAATTAATAAATGGCTGGCTTATGGATACAAAGTATAGAGGTAGGTGAGCTGGAGGAGTGCACCCTCACCTCTCTCTGCACACCATNAACCAAGCGGATGACATTTTACCTGTCCCTCAACTGTCTCCTCACTGGAGTCTGACAGAGATCCATTTAATGTCCTAGTGATTCTGGAGATATCACCCTCAAGATCTGCAACCTGATGCCCCAAGACAGCGGGATATATACCTGCATAGCAACAAATGATCACGGCACTGTATCCACATCGGCTACAGTGAAGGTGCAAGGTAGGAGCACTTGTGCACACAGCATACCTTGCGCTCTCTCTTTCCCTCTCTCTCTCTCTCTCTCTCTCTTTCTCCCTTTCTTTCTCTCTCTCCTACTATTTTAAAGCACTTCTTAACTGTAGCAAAACACAACAATAAAACTTAGCATCTTAACCACTTTAAAGTGGAGAGTTCAATGGCATTGGTTTGTGGCCACCACCGCCACCCATCCACCTAACTTTTATCATCTGTTCCTAATAAACAATGACTCCAAATTCCTCCCTCCCCACTTCCCTGGCTGNNCCCATTCTGCCTTCCCTATTCCTGCCTCGAAGAATTTACATTGGTCATTTTAAGTGAAAATGACCAGGGCACCCTGAGACTCAGGGAAGAAAGAATCCCTCGTCAAATTCTAAAGCAGAACCCAGGCCCATGGGAAGAGAAACATGCCTGCTAAGAGCTCCTACCCAATCCTCCAGCGTGGTTCCTGACCAGTGTGGGCGTTTAATTGAAGGAGATTGTCAGGCAGCAGGTCCCATCTCTAGGCCTTTCTTGGGCCTGTAGCGCTACTTGGACAAGGTTTTGCGCCAGATTTGAGGCAGGGCTGGCATGTTTCCAGTGCTCCGTGCTGCTGTGGTATGCAACTCGAGTTCTGAGAAGCAGCCCTGCCCTGCTATCTGTCTCCACAGGTGTTCCTGCAGCCCCCAACCGCCCCATCGCCCAGGAGAGGAGCTGCACCTCCGTCATCCTCCGCTGGCTGCCCCCCGCCAGCACCGGGAACTGCACTATTTCGGGGTACACGGTGGAGTACCGCGAGGAAGGTGTGTTGCGCTGCTCTTTGTGTTTGCTTCCTCTCAGGAGGTCTTCGGAGTCGTGAACCTGAGACTCCATATATCGTCCTGTTCACTGGAATCACCCGGGCTCGTGCACCCTGGTTGCTTAGCGCAGAAGCCTGGGGCCAGGCTGCCGCTGCCTGCAGTTCCAAGGGAAAACCTCCCTGGGGCCGTTCTGACCTAGCCACTAGGTGGCGATGTGTTTTCATTGCATTGTCCTACTCACCCTGCTCAATCACACATACAGGGGCCGTGGATCCCATTTTACAGACCGGAGGCTAAAGCCTGAAGAGTAAAGAAACACAAGGCGGTAGTTAGTAAGGGGCAAGATCCCACTAGCCCCTGCTCTGTCGTTGTTGTCTGTGGGTTTTCTCTCAGAACGGAAACCATGGTAGAATGATCCCAGCTCTACCCTCCCCCACCTGATAAAATCTATAGCATGTATGCATACATGTATCTTTAATTGTGAGGAAAGAAGGAAGGAAAGGAGGGCGGGAGGGAGGGAGGGAGGGTGTTAGTTTAAGCCAGGTGTGGTGGTGCACATCTTTGATCCTAACTAGCACTTGGAAGGTATTGGCAGGCGGTTCTCCGTGAGTTCAAAGCCAAACCTGGTCTACAGAGTGACCTAGGTCAGCTAGGGCTGCAAAGCGAGACCCTATCTCAGTAATAATAAAATAGTAATAATAAATAAAAGGGCACTTCCAGGCAGTTGTGCTTGTCAAACACAGCTCCGAACCAGATCACGAATTACCCAATGGAAGGGAAAGCACCTGCTTGCCCATCCCCTGCCAGATCATTTGTTTTACCCGTTTTCCATTGCTATCATTATCTTCATTCTTCTTCTCTTTATTGAGCAGGACCTGTGCAGTTATAAAACTCTTTATTTCAGCCTTTTTCTTAAGCCGCCTGCAGCAGGGTGTGGAGGGCCAGCACAGGTGTGACTGCTGAGCCAGGGGACCTGCTACACTCTGTCCGTGTTCGGCTCATAGTTCTCTCAGAAACTTGAGTCTTGTAGACAACCTGTTTAGTTTGTCTGAGGCCCTGCTTCTTCCTCTGTCAAGTAAGATTAGTGCTCCCTTCTCCGCTGGGTTTCTGTGAACTGTAGCTAGAGTTAAAGGGGAGAATTGTGCCGTGCCCTGGAATATTTTCACGTGCACATATGCTCCCATACATGTTAATTTTTGCTTCAGTGTCCAGAGGCATGTTTTTTCACATTTTGTTACTGACTTGTATTTTCTTCTAGCCCGATCACACTGCCACATATTCCCAAGTAAAGTCGGAGCTANGTCTTCAATGTGCACACTTGAGAAGGGGTAGAGTCCGTAGACCAACTTCTTGCACAGCCTTCATTTAATGTTAGTTAGGATGCTAGGTCCAAATCCCCCACATTGGACTGCAGCCTGACAATGACCACACTGTCCTTTGAACTGATTCTGTCTGTTTTCCTATCTTTGTTTGCTGAAGGCCTTTGAAACAATGTCTCTTTGACTCTCTCTTCCTTTCCTTGGAACTGCCTCCTAGGTTCCCAGGTCTGGCAGCAGTCCGTAGCTTCGACCTTGGACACTTACCTTGTCATCGAAGACCTTAGTCCTGGATGCCCTTATCAGTTCCGGGTCAGTGCCAGCAACCCCTGGGGAATCAGCCTTCCTAGTGAAGCCTCGGAGTTTGTGCGCCTTCCAGAGTACGGTGAGTCCCAGCAAGTCCAGGACAGCTAGCCAGCAAAAGCACAGAGGTCGGAAAAATCTGACCCCCATGGGAGGTGACTTGGGGCTGCATGGCAGCTTCCATCGAGCCACCTTTGAGAGACCAGATGGAGTGTCTCCAGGAGGTATATCGGAGCCGACATTAGCTCTACCACCATTGCTGACTCTGGTCTTTCTGAGGTTCTTCAGCGGAACTTCAAGGGACAGGCAGGAGAGACCTGTGTCCCAGGGTGCTTTCTGGCTCTGACCCTTCTCTGAGACCTCTTATGGAATTCAAAGTCTGTTTTCCCCTGGGTGCCTCTGGCAGGCATCTGTTGAGCACAGGACTGCTGTGCTCAACAACTTAAAACGGAGAGAGAAAAGCAACCCGGATGAAGGACTTCACTACCAGATGAAATATTGATATTTGCCCCACCCTTCCAGAATTGTTTCCAACACGCATCTATTTTATCTACATAAAATAGAAATTGACTAAGACATACATGTAACTAACTAGAAATGAATATTTTACCAATGTAGTTCTTATTTGAGGAAATATCGCATTGGTGACACTTTAGGTAGTACACAGAAGTGGCGTATGTATGCTGAGGACAAGACAGGAAAGGATGGGAGTGTCACCATACTTAAAAAGCAGCAGANCTGTGTCTCTGTGAGTTAAAGGAAGTCTAGAGTCCCCATAGGGCCTTGGCCAAAAATGCCCTGCAGTCTCAGGTCATGGTCAGGCCAGACAGTTGCCTGCCAGTGACCTTGACTTGTTCTCACAGGCATGTGACTCTCTGGAAAACCTTGGCCCTGGATCCACACATCGTCGGAATTCATTGTGAACATGTCACCAGCTCCTGTTCTGGGAGAGCTGAGGTGACTGACCAGTGTGGAGTCTAAAAAATTGAGTTGCTGATATGGTTCCCTTCTTTCCAAGCCACCAACTCAATGTGATTTGGGATAGCCACCATTTTTGTTTTGTTACTTCTAAGACTCCATCCCCAGCAGACAATACAAATCTGTGTGTGTGTGTGTGTGTGTGTGTGTGTGTGTGTGTGTGTGTGTGTGAAGAGAATTAACACATTACACAAGGTCAAGCTGAACCTCCAAATCACCCACAAGAACCAGTTGTGGATGAAGTTCAATTGTCCCATATACAGGGTGAACTTGCCCAAGGCTGAGGACAGTGGTGCCAGGCAGAGACATCTCTAGAATGCTTTGCTCACNAGTGTTTGCTTTTTTCTTCCATGACCATCAGCTTCTTCATTCTCTCTGCATCCTCCNCTGATCCTCATTTTCACTGACTTTTCTCCTTCTTCAAAGTGCTCTTATTCCCCTCTTTCTGTGTTTTTTCTAACGTTCTGTGAAGCTACATTTCTGATCATGTCCCATGTTCTCCCTTTGTTTGAAGAGATGACAGAGAGTGTCTGTCTGACCCTGCCATATCAGTTCCCCTCAGACATTTTAAAAATAACATTCCAGAGAATCACAGCCTTTTCCCACTGGGAGGTCTCCATATTTAGTCATAAGAATGGGTTATTTCCCTTNGNTTATTATGCTGCATTATCTTTGTGAAGCTTTGCTTTTTTTTCATGTGACATCCACAATGTCACTTATGGATTCTCTCTCTCCCAAAGACGCAGCCGCTGATGGTGCCACCATTTCTTGGAAGGAGAATTTTGATTCTGCTTATACCGAACTGAATGAGATTGGAAGGTAAGGATACCAGCCACCTCACAACAGAAGAATGATCAACTTGGTTTCGTTGGTCTTTCTTTCTCCTCNCCACGCCCCCCTCCCCTTTTATGGTTTTTTCAAGACAGAGTTTCTTTGTGTAGCCTTGGCTGTCCTGGAACTAGCCCTGTAGACCAGGCTAGTCTCGAACTCACAGAGCTCTGCCTGCCTCTACCTCCCGAGTGCTGGGATTAAAGGGCTGTACCACCACCACCNAGCTGGTGTTTCTTTCTATCTTGTGTAGATGCATTCTCTCTGTAGATGGAAACCAGCTAGTGCATTCTGGGATTTTTCTATTATTCTTTTTCTTCACCTGAGTTGNAAGCTGGCCTCATCCACACTTAGCCTTTCATTTTCTAGTATAAGATTTTGAAGCCTCAAATTTTTCCTAAAAGTATAATTTTAGCTATATGTCCCAAGTTTTGATATATGATATTTTCATTATCATTGTTTCTAGTTATTTTTTTCAACTATGGCTTATTTTTTGAGCCAATTATAATGGGTTACAAATTACATGAAATGCTTTAATATGTATGTGATTTTAAATTGTATTTGTTACTCACTTCTAATTTCATCGCACTATGGTCAAAGAACTTGCTCAGACTTGCTCTGTGGGTAAAACATACCAAAATTTTGTAAAAAGTTGTATTCAGGCTTAGTGGCTAAGAGTACTGGCTGCTCTTCCAGAGGACATGGATTCAGTTCCTAGCACCTACATGGCAGCTCACAATCATCTGTAACTCTAGTCCCAAGCGTTCTAACACTCTCTTCTGGNCTCTGGGAGCATGGCACACACATGGTGCACAGACATACATGTAAGCCAAATAGCCATACACATAAAAAATAAAAATAAAGGAATATTTTAAAAGTTTCATGTATTCATTTTACTTTCTTTTTAAATTAATTTTATTTATGTGTATGACTATTTTGCCTGCATGTATATCTGAGCACCATATGCATGCCTGGTCCCTGTAAAGGCCAGAAGAGGGTGTTGGATCTCCTGGAATTAGAGATAGTTATGAGCCACCACATGGGTGCTGGATTAAACATTGGTCTTCTGTAAGAACAGCGGTGCTCTTAACCACTGAGCCATCTCTCCAGCTCCATCATTGTGTATAAAAGTATATTCTGCTTAGAAAAGAAAATAAACTCATTTGTAATGCTCAAAATGGCAAAAAAAATATCTTGACT
>LZPO01017314.1:192720-221795 GCA_001675575.1 Neotoma lepida
ACCTCCTGTTTTATATAAATGTAAGTCTCATTCTACAGACTAGAAAATCAAGAGTAGAGAAGGTCTTTAAAGTTAGCTCTACATTTATACATATATATGTATATATACATATATAAGTTAGCTCTACAAAAGTATGGGTGGAGAAATGGGCCTTGAACCCACATCTTCTCACGCCACATTTTTTTCCATATTTTTCTAAGTTTTATTTCATTTTTTATATTTGTGGGGTACAGTGTTCCATTGCATGTATACACTGTGTGATCATCAAATCAGGATATTAACATATCCATCACCTTAAACATCCATCATTTCTTGGTGACAAAAACATTAAAAAAAAACTTCTCTAGCTATTTGAAATATATTAATGGTTCATATTATTAACTATAGTCACCACACTATAGACTAGACCACCAGAACTTAGTTCTCCTCCCTCGCTGTAATCTGTACTCATTTCTCACTTTTATTTTCATTTTCTTCCTATTGTTGCTATTCCNACTTATTCATTTTCTTCCTATTGATATTCCTATTAAGTGTCAGGCTTGGCTGACATTTAAGAAGAGTTTACTGGTGGAAGGCTGATGGACTGGAGTGGAGTTGGAATAAGAGAAGTTTGTCCATCAATCAATAGCCATAGCACCCCCAATCTACTACCCTATTTTTTCAGGGTGGAATTTTCCCTCCAGGACATTCCAGGAATGGCAGATTACCTAGACAACAAATGTAGAGAGACACAGCTCTTCTCCTTTGAGGCCATAAGTCCAACAGTTAAGACCAAGAAATAGCCGGGCAGTGGTGGCACATGCCCTTGATCTCAGCACTGGGGAGGCAGAGGAAGATGCATCTCTGTGAGTTTGAGGCCAGCCTGGTCTATAAGTGAGTTCCAGGACAGCCAGAGCTACACAGAGAAACTCGGTCTCAAAGACCGAGAGATAAATAATACTTTACATATGGCAATGGGAAATACTAGCAATCATACATCAGACAGAGCTGTGAGAACATACATGCTTTGTTGGATGTGACTGTNACGGAAGATGTGTGGGAAGGAAAGCCTGAGCAGAACCAAGACTGAATCTTGCTCTGCGGTAGGTCTCCTGTAGTGGTCAATAGGGACTGCTGGTGGAACCCTCCTCTTCCAGGCAACTGAGATTTTTATTCCCTGGTCTAGGAAGGATGCAGACTAAGAAATAGCTCCAAGATGGTTGGAGTGGCTGATGCTTTGTGGGTTTGGAGCAGTGTTGCTGTAAATCCCCCCTTATTTGCTCCAAGTATCTCTGGGAGTTGCATGTAATGAACCCAATGTCACTCCTCTCTGTTCTGTCCTCTCTTAACTCATATCTAGGAGGTCAGAGGGAGGTAGGGGAGCCTTCCAGGGCCTCCATCTTTTTCTCCTGTCAAGGAAGTAGAAGAGTCTCATAGCATGGAACAAACTAGAGGAGAAAATAAGGACAGTCATGTAGGTTTCAGCTGAGTNTTTCGTACCCTGGATCACATGCCTTGACATGGGCATTTCCTGAGATGTATCTGAANTGACTCACTGCACCGTAAAGAGTTTGATCACTTCTTGTTACAAAAAAGGCACAGAGAACCTAGAAATAGCTACTATTTATTCAGCACTGTCTTAGTTATTTCTCTATTGCTGTAATAAGGCACCATGACCAAGGCCGTGTATAGAAGAGTTTATTGGGGGGCTCACAGTTTCAGAGGGTTAGTGTCCATGGCCATTATGGCAGGCAGGCAGGCATGGTGCCAGAGCAGAAGCTGAGATCTTTACATCTTGATCAACAAGCACAGGGTGGGAAACTAACTAGGAATGGTAAAGACTTTTGAAAACTTCAAAGCCCACAAACAATGACACACCTCCACCAACAAGGCCATACCTCCTAATCCTTCCCAAACAATTACACCAACTGGGAACCAGGTGTTCAAACATCTGAGCCCAAGGGGACCATTCTCATTCANTAACCACAAGTGCTTTCTTACCCTGTGGATTATGTCTTAATTCCTCATTGCCTTGCCTGGCTCTTGCACAAGGCTGACAAAAAAGTAGATCTTGTCTTGTTGCTGTTGTCACTGTCCTGTGGCTATTCCCACTTTAAAAGATGATGTGCTTCAGGGAAGCCAAAACACGGAGACTTTAAATGATGACCTGCAGCCACCATCTGGTAAGTGGCAGAACCAGAAACCAAATCTGCATATGGCTGGCTCCACTTACCACCTTCCCAGTCAGTCTTTAAAACTTGGGAAGCTGTTAAGAAAGGCAAAGGAGTTAAGAAGAGATCAAATATGCCAAGGTGAAACCTATCCTACTTCACATTTCTCCCATCTAAAAAAATGTTAAAAGTGAAATAACTTTTAACATATGTGAGGCTGACTGTAAAGCAGCAAACTCTTTTTTCCCCTCCTCAACCTAACCTTAAAGCCAGGCTAGACCATAAAGTCAACGAAACAGTATTCTGTAAACAAAGTTCTGAAGTTTTCTGGTGGAGCTTAACACATTTGTAACTTGATTTATTCTAGTTCTGAACGTGGCACTCACTTTGGNCTCTGAAATATGTGTGTGTTGCAATACCAATCTCCGATAATAAGAGACATCTTAGAGCTTTTTTAAGCTTTATACATGGGTCATTTCCCTGTTTCTTCCCAAGCATTCTTTTTTCCCCCACTTCCTTGCTTTCAGGATGGATGACGGCCGACTCTTGGACTATCTTATGAATCATGATGAGCTGATGGAAGAAAAAGTAGCTTTCTATATCCGAGACATCATGGAAGCTCTGCAGTACCTTCATAACTGCAGAGTTGCACATTTGGACATAAAGGTAATACAAAATCAGCACCTNCTNCAGCAGAATAGCAGAGGCCTTGAGGAATGTACATTTGTATTTTTCTTTTCTTTTTTGTTTGTTTTTGTTTTGTTTTGTTTTGTTTCAAGACAGGGTTTCTCTATATAGTCCTGGCTGTCCTGAAACTCAATCTGTAGACCAGGATGGCCTTGAACTCATAGATCTGCCTGCCTCTGCCTTCCAAGTTCTGGGATTAAAGGTATCCACCACCACTGCCCAGAAAAATTTTGTTTTTAATGAAATGTTTCTGTTTTCTTAAACGGCTGTTTATTTTCTTGATTTGTTACAAAAACAAAGGTTGAATAAGAAGGCANGCTATTCTGGAATAGGNGTGTAACTCAGTGACAGAGCACCTGCTTAGGATGATTAAGGCCCTGTGTTGGATCCTTAACACTAGGGTGGGGAAGCATAGGCTGGGTGCAGTGGCCTAAATCTTTAAGCATAGCAGTCAGGAGGCAGAGACAGTAGGATCTCCATAATTTCCAGGCCAGTCAGAAGTATACAGTTAGCCCTGTACCCCTCCCACAATGGCACAATTTTCAATGCCAAACAACTTATCTAAAGTGCCACCTAAACTCAGTTTAGTGAGTTCAATGCCATCCTTTGAAGCTTCCTTTGCCTTTGCATAGGGAATATCCCACATGCACAAGCTTTATTGAAGAATAGCAGAACCTGTTTACCTAGCAGATTCCACCTGGTGGTCCACACAGACCTGATCTTGCCTCTTTTCTCCCTGCCTTCCTGGATCCCTGTAGCCTGAAAACTTGCTCATTGATCTCCGGATCCCAGTGCCTCGAGTGAAGCTCATCGACTTGGAAGACGCTGTCCAGATCTCAGGCCACTTCCACATCCACCATCTTCTGGGGAACCCTGAGTTTGCTGCTCCAGAAGTGATCCAAGGCATTCCCGTCTCCCTGGGCACAGACATCTGGAGCATTGGGGTCCTGACATATGTCATGCTTAGTGGGGTCTCCCCCTTCTTAGATGAGAGCAAAGAGGAGACCTGTATCAACGTGTGCAGGGTGGACTTCAGCTTCCCCCATGAATACTTCTGTGGTGTGAGCAACGCTGCCAGGGATTTCATCAATGTAATCTTACAGGAAGACTTCCGGAGGCGGCCCACAGCAGCCACATGCCTGCAGCATCCATGGCTGCAGCCCCACAATGGTAGCTACTCCAAGATCCCCTTGGACACCTCCCGCCTGGCCTGCTTCATAGAACGCCGCAAGCACCAGAATGATGTGCGACCCATTCCCAATGTCAAAAGTTACATCGTCAATAGGGTGAACCAAGGGACCTAGCCATCCATCCCCAACCCCTGAGGTTTCACATAGAAGTGCAGTGTGAACCAAAGCAAGACTGAAAGTGTCTGTAAATAACTCTGTCCATCATTTCACTCCATGTGGGTCTCTGAATTGAGAGGTGGTTCTCTTAAACCTTGTCTGTGGTTATGCAGGGTCCGAGCGGCATAAAAGTGACCCTAATTCTAGGAGCATTCCAGAAGGTCATGCTGAAGAAGTAAAGATGCAGAGTTGCAGAAAGTATTAAAAAGAAAGGCAAGGCTGACAAGATTGTAGTTGGTATAAAATGTTAATTGTACATTCCAAACTGAGTGGTTCAGTGGGCAAAGGGTCCACCCACTGTTAGGAGTATAGTAGGTTTCTGACTCCATTGAAAATTTAAGCTAAAAGTTCTATTTAACAGAGATGTCAACTATTCTGCTTTAGATGGCTTAGATATAGTTTCTTAACAGGATACATATACACATACAGTATAATAGATCCCATTCAGGTTTCAGAGTTTTATAATATAGAGGTCTATATGAAATCAATCATAAGTAACTTTGAGTGCTCCCGTTAAAACAGTAATTTATTTACCGAAGCATTGCATTATTTTGACTAAGCACAATTAGATGACGAGTTTTTTAGAGCATTTTATAAATCTTGTATAGAAATCTTTTATCAGAACCTGTGTATTGAGAGAAAGCAATGTGACCCTTTTGCAGTCTGTGAATGAGATTTTCTTTTTTCCTCCACCATGGGTTGTTTGAGTAAGATAGGTTCTGTTTATCAGAAGTTCCCCCTGAACTCACTGACAGCTCAGAGTTCCTCCTGTGGGATAGCCAGGAAATAAGCCCAAATCTAGTAAGAGTTGGGGGTTGGTTCTATGTCCACTCCAGGCCTGACATAGATAAACGTATATCACGAGTTCATACAAAAGGGCACATAGAAACTTTTCCTACAGTTCCTGGGAACAATGGAGCAGCTCTTTCTGCTTTCATAGCTGTAGAATACAGTTTCCAGAAAGTTAGCTTGCTTTATCCCTAACCCCTCATGAAGCTTCGGGTGCTTACCAAAAGGAGGCAGCCATATCAGCCTTTTAAAGGCTAGTCCTAAGTTCTTTCTGAAGCCATGGAGCAAAGCCTGACCCATCACTCTAACACAGCACGGGTTTTTAACTGGGANAGCAATACCTATCACCACAGCCACCACTGTCTCTGGACTAAAAGGATTAACTGTATTCTGAGGCCAATGCTGCTTTCTCCATACAAGATTATTGACTGCCCGGTGCCCTCTTGAGGGAAAACAAATTAACCAGGGCATTTCATGGGTTTTTTGTTTTTTGGGTTTTTTTTGTTGTTGTTGTTGGAGGGGATGGGAGAGTTTTTGTTATGTTGTGTACATGATCCACCCTTTGTTTTCTAGAGTGTGTTTTAAAAAATGCTTTTATGCAAATAATATTCTAAAAATATAACTCAAGTGTTTATATGTAAATCAGGCTTCATGTCATCCTGTCTCTCCTGCTAGTGGGATTGAGAAAATTGAAATCATGTAGCACAAAATGCAATCAGAGAATTTGGGAGGGGAAAATACGCTGCAAAATTATTTTAACTGTTTAAAGAAGAAATAATGGGAATAGTCTGAACTTTAATGTATAAAAACACTTATTCCCGTGGTGGAAATATAGAATGAAAATGCTCGTCATTNCTCCACCCACCCCCATTGGTTTCACAGTCAAATAACTTATCATCCACCCTCATCTCATCTCATCCAAGATTATCGAGTAATAAATTAGTAGAAGGTGAAAGCAATAAGATTAGATAGCACCTAGTATTTTGGGGATTAACCAAATATGGAAACCGACTCTGACTGTATAGTTTCCTTGTCTTCAGGTGGCCCTGGGTCATCAAGCCTCACTCCCTCAGAGCTCACTAACCCTCCACGTTCTTCATTTAAACCATGATGTATACAAACATAAAACCATATGATACGATATTTAAAACATGCTTACTAAAGCTTCTTTTAGTAAACATGTCTTTACTATGAAGTACAGCATGAAGGTGGAAGGCCTGGACCCAGAGGACTTGTTGTGAGATAAAGTGCAGCCTCTGAGGGCCCCAGAGACCCAGAAAGCGATGTGGCCAGGTCTGTCCATTATGGCTGCCTCGAAAGAAGGGCTTCTTGCNGAGTCAATCAGAATTGTTATGACTGGCTGAGTTTCTGCTAGGGAGGAAAAGGGCCCAGGGCAGTGACAAGATGCCACAGGAGGGCCAGTTTGAAAGCACATGGAGAGGTGACAGAATGCTAAGCAGAGCCAAAGTTTTCACAGCCATGTTTGTGTCAGGGTTGGGATGATCTAGATGTGGGCTGCATGGAATTGTCCCAAGTACCCAGAGAAGACAGGAAAGAATAGACAGAAGAGAAAGTAACGTGGTTGTGTTAATGGCAGCCCCACTACAACTGTTAGAATAGTGCAAGCTTCAGAGAGATCCTAAGAGAAAGAGGACACACTTTCTATAGTCTGATGACTGAAATGAACAGGGAGGCTCCTATCCCCAAAAGCACCTGGGTCCCTCCACCAGGGAACAAGATGGTCTTAGCTCAAGAACTCTCCCTAGCAAGCTGGGAATTAGGGGCAATCCCATTGACATGGCTAGGAAATAGAGTTTGGAGTGCAGCTGTGCTCAACAGTGGCTGGAGAGGAAGAACCAGGGGCCACTCTCCTGCAGCTGTTTTAGCAGGGAGATTTATTACTAGGAGAGAAGAGAGGAGAGGAGAGAAAATCTCCCACACCAACTACCATACCAATTGTTCTCACTGAGCGTGAACTGCCAGCTGACCCCAGGAAAACAGTGCTCACGAGAAAGTGGTGAAAGTCAGGTTTCTTGTTTGGCATCATTTTGAGCTCTTTTGTTTTGTGTTAAAAGGGTGGGGTATAGATTGATGGAAAAGATCAGGGCCAACCCACAATCCCGGAGGAGAAATCTCATAATTTTTTGCGCCTCTTACATTTGTTTCAAACTAAAGAGATTTCTCTCCACTTAGAACTGAATGTGGTAAAAAAAAATAACTGTTAAGAAAAACATCGTAATGTTGGATGTATCTTTTAGGTCTCTCCCAGCCACAAGCCACCTAAGTGGGGGTGGAGGAGGCCAAGGGGAAAGCTGGCTTCACAGCTTTGTGCTTCACAAAGCCTTTATAAATAGTAGTGCCTTTCAGAGGGGAGGTGGGGAGTGAAGAAGTTCAATTGCATTTAGATTTGCTGATACTGCAGAATTTTTTCCTTAGGTTTAAGATATCTTTTAAATGAAAACATCTGAATGTAGGACGGGACCAGGCGTTTTTTTGAGCATTGATCTCAGCTATTCCAAATTCATTCTTTCTTGTTTCTGCTCCACGTCCCCATTGATAAAATGGAATTTGAGGAGACACAGAGAGAGAGAACATTAATCTCTTAAGAATGTTTAGGAAAATGTCCTAGTTGACACATCTCTAAAATATTTTTGATTTCCTTAAAGTGCTACACACTGCCAGTGCTCGAATTTTGCTGACAATAACTTTGAACATTCCAGTTTCCCAGGGTCTTATCTTTAGATTACCACTTACAAACTCATGAGGTTAAACGCTGTCATTGCTTTTCACTGGAAGTTCTGGGTGCTCCTTGTCTGCATGTTATTTGGTCTTAGCTCATAATTTCCACCCTGTAAGAACTTGTCTACCGAAAAGGGTTAGGAGAACTGATGAGGCTTTAAGTGTCCATAAGCTGTGTTCTCCAGTATTTCTTACAGCAAACATGAGAGTCTGATGCCTTCCAAGATAGCCAGCCATTCCTTTCTCTCCCCAAGCTATATGCTCTGGGAAAAAACTGAACAAAGAACCCAAACAGTTACTTTCCTCACTGGGAGGGCAGATGTGAGAATCAAACACCCTCCCATGTCACAATTCATTCCTTTAGAGTCTCCAAGAATCTGCTAGAAAAGGCATGGGGGGTGGAGGGCAGGAAGTGGAGGGAGATGAATTGGACCTGGTGAAGGAGAGCTTTGGCTCTGGTCTTTCAAGACTAGTCTCCTCTTGTCCTCAAACCTCCGTGCCTGGGAGCCACTCACTACTTCTTTTTTTCTTGCCTATCTGGAAGAACATGGAAATTTAGATCTGTGAGAATATGCGGGAGAAAATAGGATATAAAGTAAACNGTGGTTATTTTTCTGTGTTAATGGAAACTCTCTCCTCTATACCTGATGGGGGAAATCCACTGACCACAAAGGGTCTCTGTAGTAGACAAAGGACCCACTCATCACATCCTAGGGTAGCCTATGAATTGTACTGGGTGAGTTTGAGGAATGTAGACCATATTCCTTGCTTGCCTGGGTAACATTCCAATGGAGTCTGGATTAGGCAAAAATATATGAGCTTTCAGCAGATTTATTTGTAAAAAGCCCCTCATGATTTTTCTTTTTTTTTTTTTAAGATTTATTTATTATGTATACAGAAGAGGGCGCCAGATCTCATTACAGATGGTTGTGAGCCACCATGTGGTTGCTGGGAATTGAACTCAGGACCTCTGGAAGAATAGGCAGTGCTCTTAACCTCTGAGCCACCTCTCCAGCCCCTCATGATTTTTCTTTGCTATTTAAAATCTAAATAATTTTTGGGAAGGAATTATTAGACCCAGGATAGGCTAAAGGAAAAGCTCACATAGATTCCACCAACAGAAAAGAAGATACAGGATAATAATTGTTTTCTGAAAACCCTAAGGCTCTCATTGTCTCATTCATTCTAAAGAGCTCAAAAGGGCTGAAATTTGCCCAGAGACCTAGATGTTTTAATAGGAAATGTTTTTCATGAAAAATCTATATGGAAATAGAATACAGAAATATTATATGGCCATATTTTTATGAAAGACATTTCCCTTATTTTTTAATATAAGTTGAAGTTATAGAAGAATACAGTCTTTCTTCTACAGTGCTTTAATCTTTAAGTGATATTAATTAAAAGCCTAAAATTAACAATTCCAGGCTATATCATCTTTTCCTGTTAGCCTGTTTGCTAAGAAATTCCAGACTGTGGTCAGATTTAGTTTTTATCCAAATGACCAACCTAACAGTTTAGTCAGATAATCCTCCTTCAGTGAATGGAGAAGAGCAAGAAAACATGCACATAGCAAATCTTGGAATTCCTGAGAGTTAATTTAACCAAGTAAACTTGCCAGTCCAGGGATAGGAGTTGCATTAATTCCCCACTTCCATCAAGAACTAAGTCTGAATCCTGGAGTCCCTGGAGACCGTTACTGTGACCTCAGACTGTGGCTATGAACCTGAAATTAACAAAGCATTTGTCTTCTCCTACTAACTT
Source organism: Neotoma lepida (assembly GCA_001675575.1). Lineage (NCBI taxonomy): Eukaryota > Metazoa > Chordata > Mammalia > Rodentia > Cricetidae > Neotoma > Neotoma lepida. The sequence continues at coordinate 202,193 of LZPO01017314.1, forward strand.
AAGCCATAGCTATCACCTCTGGGTTTGATTTTTTTTTTTTTTAACCCTGGTGCTTTTACTTCTGTTTCTGCCAAACTTNAGACTACTGTGGGGAAGCAAATAAAACTGGAAAAGGGACAAANAGAAAGACTGTGAAAAACTAAACATACCCTTGAGAATGCTATTTATGTAGAGAACAGCAGCAACTGAGGGCAAACTGTTGGAAAATATGGATATATGTACATCTGTACATGTATATAGTGTATAATATGTATGTATATGTTATTGCTCATATGCAGAGATCTATCCATTGGCAAGGCAGCCCAGGTAGGTCAGTTTTTCTACTGGAAAACCATTTAGGGCCATCAAAACCATTAGGGATAACACATGGAGAATTCTATTCACATGGAAATGAATTTGATGTCTTTTGAAGTCCACGTGGCCAAACGAACAAATTATGAAACACATTGGGACCATTATTTATGTGATTCTGTTTACTTAGAATTCTATATTTGAGTTCTTGTGTGTGTGTGTGTGTGTATGTGTGTGTGTGTGTGTGTTGTTTTGTTGTTGTTTTGATTTTGTTGTTGTTGTTTTAAGACAGGGTCCCTTTGTGTAGTCCTGGCTGTCCTGGAACTCACTCTGTAGACCAGGTTGGCCAGAGATCTGCCTGCCTCTGCCTCCCAAGTGCTGAGATTAAAGGCACGTGCCATCATGCCTGGCCTATATTTGAATTTTAATACCTGATTTGCAAACTGTGCCCACATTTCTTGGTTTTGAGTGATCCCTTCCCCCAAAGTCTTTTGAGAATATGTGGTGGGCTCCTCTGGCCATTCAGNTAAAAGGCCTTATCCATAAGTGGACAGGTTTGCCCATAGGGACCATTACACATATACATATAAGTATATACTTCCATCAGGCTTGTAACAATTGATTCAAAATCACTCCACAGTATTGGTAAATAGCTCTATATTTTCAAGGTGCAGAAGACTTCCACAGCCTTAATTATTTCAGTGTCTTGCTGGTCTGCCTTAAGTGTATCTTCTGGGGTTTTGGGTTTTGGTTGTTTTATTATTTTAAATTTTCCTGCAGTTGTTCATTTTGTATGCACACAATGTTGTTTTGTAAAGGTAGGTTGTAAATATTTTATTTGTAAGTTAGAATCACTCATGTGTAATGTTGTAAAGTGCCGACCTGCTGTCTTGTTATTATTACTGCAGTAAACGTTATAAGTTGTGGATGGCGTTTCAAAATGTACATTTCACATGTTATGCATTCCTTAAATATAATATACTGAAGATACTATTTTTAGTTGCCTGCCCCCCTTAAAAATGTTATAACATTTATTTGTATGTGTGTGCGTGTGTGTGTTTGAGCCACAGTGTGTGTGTAAGAAGGCAATCTGTAGGAGCTGATTCTCTCCACCATGTAGGTCCAGGAGATTGAACTCAGGTCATCAGGCTTCGTAGCAAGTCCCTTCACCACTGAGCCAACTCACTGGCCCTTGTCTTTTTTTTTCTAACTAAAACTCCTGTCCTTCCCTCTCCTACCGCCCCCCCCGAGTAATTTTTTTCTCTCTTCCTCTCAAATATTTGAAAGCTTTTGGCATGCTTAAAAAAAATCCCATCAGTGGTCCAGCAAGATGGTCCAGCAGATAACAGCGTTCTGAGTTTGATCCACAGGACTGCACAGTGAAAGGAGAGAACTGACNNCCNNNNGNNNGCACAGGGCTGTGCATCCTGGTGGGAGTCCAGCCATCTGGGAGAACCTATACGGCCATGATGAGGCTTTCAAAGACTGCAGGTGNGGCACAGGTGGGAATGAGGTGGATCTATAGTTGTTCCCTGTCNGTTAGCAGCATCCAGAGATGAAGGTTGTTCTGGTCTGGCAATGACAACAAAATGTTTTAACATCTGAATTCTATTTAATCAAAGCTTACTGCACTTACTAGTAATGAGAAACAACTGTCAAAACTATGAGTTTTANTGGATGTGGTAGTGAATGTTGTTAATTCAAGCACTCGGGAGGGAGAGGCAGATGGATCTCTGTGAGTTTGAGGGCAGTCTGGTCTACATAGTAAAGTCTAGGCCAGCCGGGGCTACACAGAGAAACCCTGTTGCAAACACAAAACAAACAGGGATATATGGGTTTTTCACACTGGAAGTTCAACAAAATCTCCTTAGAGAAAACAAAGAAAACAGAAATTAAATCTCAGAATTGGTTTGATAAGTAGCATTGGGTTTTTTTGTTTTTGTTTTTTTGGTTTTTCAAGATAGGGTTTTTCTGTGTTACAGCTCTGGCTGTCCCTGGAACTCACTTTGTAGACCAGGCTGGCCTCGAAATCACAGAGATGTGCCTGCCTCTGCCTCCCAAGCACCGGGAATCAANGAGTGTGCCACTACTGCCCAGCTTGGGGTGGGGGTGGTATTTTCTTTAAAATAAGACAAAAACAGCCTGAAGGGATTTTATATTATTATTATATTATAATTATTATTATTGACACAGTCTCAGTCACCCAGGCCCACCTTGAACTTGCAATCTTTCTGCTTCAGTTTCCTAAGTAGCTAGGGCTACAGGACTGCACCACCACAGCCAGCTAAGGGATTTGTAAACCAAACATGCTTGGGTTTTCGAACTGCCCAACATTATCCTTCCAGACAGCCTGACACTATCAGTTCATCCTCCCTAACACCCTTCTCACCCTTCTCCATCCTGAGCACTTCAGATGGTGTAAGGGAAATAAGCACACGTTTCTCTGCCAGCACCAGAGCGTACAAAGACCTGCTTTATATTTCCGTGTGCAAATTTCTGTGAAACTCTCCCACGCCCGCTGTTGTGAACTTAATTCAAGAAGAGAGCCACAAGCCCTGTCTTTGAGAACTTTTAAGTGGAGAAACCCAGGAAGAGTTTAGGGAAGCGGTGGCTGACAGCGATAAGATAATTACTATGATAAGATAATTATGGTAAGAGAATTGCTCACGGAAGCGCTAAGCTTAAAAAAACAAACAAACAAACAAACAAACAAACAAAAACGAGCAGGGCCTACAGACTGACTCCCTTCGGAGAAGCTGAGCATCAATCCACCTTGGGGGGTTTTAAAGCCCAGCGCCCCAACCAGGAAGCATCAGCACAGACCGCCGCGGTCCAGGCCGGAAAGGGAGGCGGAAGAGGCGGGCGTCTCGGTGACGTCACGGGCCCCAAACCCCTTGGCTTCCAGAGCGAAGTGAGCGCGGGAGCATGGCGGTCTCCAGCGAAGCTCTGGGCCTCTTGGTCACCGAGCTGTACGACGTGCAGGCTTTCAAGTTCGGGAGCTTTGTGCTGAAGAGCGGGCTCACCTCCCCAGTCTACATCGACCTGCGGGGCATCGTGTCCCGCCCGCGTCTTCTGAGTCAGGTACCAGCCCGGAGGGACAGGATGGCTCCGGGTGGCGGGAAAGGAGAGCAGGAGANGGCGTGGGTGGCCGGAGTTGGGGATGAGGGAGAGCCACAGACCAGGCAGGCAAGCCCACNCTCCTGCTGGTCTGGATGGTCTGTGGAGGGGCACGGAGGCCGGCAGCAGTCGGTCCGGCTCTTTGGGACCTTGTTCTTATACACATCTAGATGTGTATAAGTTCTTGACCCACCGGTGTCGGCACGTGCGCTGCGGGAGTCGGGAAATGATGTGAAGTCCTTGAGTGAGTTCTGTGTACTTAACCCTCAGAAAATGAGACTTAGGGAGGAAAGGAAAAGGCGGGAGGGTGGAGAAATCGTAGTTGGTCAAAGGGCTCGATTTAGTAGTATATGGCCAGTAGCAAGAAATTAAAGCCATATGGTGGACGCTAGGAGGGAAGATTTTTTTTTTTTTGAGTAATTGGAGGTAAACTGTACACGTTAGCGGTTTCTAACCGGTGCTTCTCTAACCTTGGGTGAATTATATATGAATCGCCGCAACGTCGGCGGGGAGATAATGCATTTCTAGCATAACAGGCTGTCAGCTCAGATGTCACCCTGAGTAGAAGGGTGGAAATGCTCGAAGTGTTACTACCAATTCCGGGTGAGTGTTGAGCACCGTGAAGTTTTTATTACATTTATTTAGTGTGTGTGTGCGTGTATATATATGCAGGCGTGCATGTCCCGTGGTACACTTGGGAAGGTCAGAGACAACTTGCAGGAGTGTGTTCTCTCCTTCTGTCGTGGGGGTTGAAAGGATTNAGTTCAGGTGGGATTGAATGCAGGTGGTCGGACTAGGCAGAAAACAGCTTTATGGGTGAGTCCATTTGCCTGTCAGAATTGTTCAAATAGCACCCTGGAGCTGGAGGCAGGAGTTAAAGGTCACCCCAGTTCTCTGTGTAGTCGATTTGAGGTCAGCCTGGACTACNCAAAGACCTGTTTCAAAAACAAACTAGCCAACTAGTGGCAACCCTGTTGGCTATTATAACTGTAGAATATTTTCATCATCACAAAGTTCTATCAAGAAGACATACATGGTCAGGCATGGTAGTGCACACCTGTAATTCCTACATTCAGGAAGTTGAAGCAGAATTGTGANTGTGAGGTCATTATAACTGTNGAATCAAACATTTCACTATTAGGATAAGACTTTGTACCTCTATTTATGTTCAAACTATCTGTATATTATCTCTCCTGCAGTTGTACATCGAATGTTTTAATAATAATAAAAAACAAAAATAAAAAAAATAACTGTAGAATATTTTCATCGTCACAAAGTTCTATCAAGAAGACATACACAGTCAGGCATGGTGGTGCACACCTCTAATTCCTACATTCAGGAAGTTGAAGCAGAATTGTGAATTTGAGGTCAGTCTGGGTTATACTGGAAGACCCTGTTTCCAAAAAACAAACAATCCCAACCACCCCCANCCCCAAATGTACTCTTAAGTTCCTGTCCCACACATGGAAGATTTGTTTCTTGGGTACCCATTTTTCCTGATTATTGTAGATAGACTGAAGCCCCGATTGAGCTGGCTTGAACTGTTAGCTTTTCACCATCCTGAATCTTGCTATGATCAGGAATCTTGAAATAGTGTGTCTCATCAATGTAGGGAAACTGTATTACCCAGAACTTTCTAATGAGCATTTTAGGTTTAAAAGAGGTTTTGTGAATAGGTGCTCTTAGTATATACCTCCCCCGAGAAGTAATAGATTGTATGCTTACTTCTAACTTCCTAGTAATAGGTGGTAATTGATGGGTGTACACATACACAGTTGGAGGGAACCGATAGTATTTATCTCACTAAAAAAGGAATTCCCAAAATCTCCTCTTGTACTCTATGATTGCAGATTTATGTTTTAGGTATATGCCCAGGCAAATGATAGTGCGAGAGAGTCTCTAGCAGACTTAAGATCATGAATTTTTTTTAACTTGGTAGTCTTACATTTCAATTAATATACATCTCAGTTTAGATTCATGTAAAGACGCATGACTGATCAGTAAAAAGCCCACAGGAAGAAATATGTACTGCAGTGTAATAATTCTGTGGACATAGTGAAGTTTGAAAAAAAAACCAAAATGTCCAATTTTTGTAGTCTATCTAGCGTTTGTGTGTATGCCTGTATGTTACTGGGGATTAGTCCCAGGCTATGAGTACACCAGGCAAAGTGCTCTATCAGTGAACTGCTNTCTTCTTCCATATTCATTACAGATAATGATATTAAAGTTCTGGATATATTCTTGTGATTTTAGTGCTAGAAATTGCACACTTTGCAACTTAAAATAGTCAGACTTTTAAAAACACAGAAGAAAGAAGCTAGGCATGGGGTGGTACGTGCACACAAACCCAGCACGGGTGGTACGTGCACATAAACCCAGCCCGAGGGAGGTTGAGGCAGGAAAATCAACGAGTTTGAGAATCTCCAAAACAAACAAGTCCCCCTCCCCTCAAGAGTCAGTGATGGGTAAGAATAAAATATTTTAAAAAGCTAACTTGGTTTATGAATGACTCTTAAAATAGTGTTGGATGGGAGTATGCATTCTAACATTAAAATATGGTTGATTTGGCCTGGTGTCTTTAATACATGTCTTTAATCCCAGCACTTGGGAGGCAGAGGCAGGTGGATCTCTGAGTTGGAGGCTGTCTTGGTCTATAGAGTAAGTTCCAGGACAGCCAGGGCTATACAGAGAACTGTCTTGGATTCCACCCCTCCCCCCCCAAAATGAATGATTTATGTAGGAAAGATAAAATGTATTTCACACAATAGGCTCTATACTTAGGAAAGTGTTCACTGAAGACTTCTTTCAGAAAATAGAACCAACCATCCTTCTAGAGAGTCAAGGCATAACGGGAGTCTGGGAAGCCTCATCTTCAGGGTGGATCATCCTTCCTGACATTTCACGATGCCCTCAGAGTAGGTCCTGACTCTACCTGAACAGGTTCATGTTTATGTTTGCGTGCCAGGTCTCAAGACTGTGATAGGTCTAAGTCGGTTGCTTAATATTTACTCTCCTGAGCTTAGATACTCAAACAGTGAATTGTTATGACTAATCCATTTATATCTTAGGATTTAATGAAATCTCCCTCAGGGGTTTATTTCCATCTCATGCTGTTGCATGACTCAAATAGCATTCTAAGTAGTAGTAATAATGGAAGTTTATGTGTTCCTTTTCTTACAGGTCGCAGACATTTTATTCCAAACAGCAAAAAATGCGGAGATCAGTTTTGACAGTGTNTGTGGAGTTCCTTACACAGCGTTGCCACTAGCTACAGTTATCTGTTCAACCAATCACGTTCCCATGCTCATTAGAAGGAAGGAAACCAAGGATTATGGTAAAATAAAGCTAGTATAAGCCTCAAGTTAATGTGTAACCTGTTAGGATTTTGTTCTCTCTCAGGCCTGGATGTTTACTAGAGCTGTTGAGCGCTCCTCAGAGGCCTGATTGATGTTGAATTGGTGGCTTGCTCCAGAAGATCTTCCTGGAGAGTTTGGGTCTGAAGTGCTTTGTGTTGACTAGGGGGTAGAAAGAGAGTGCTTGGTGAACCCTGACCTTTGTATCACCAGCAGAATGTTGTAAGAGCACAGAACCCTGACCTATGTATCGCCCTTCCTTCCCCAGCAGAATGTCCTAAGAACACATACTTCTAGTATATTTACATTTAAATACATGCAGTCCTGAAGAGAAGATTACTCTTAGGAAACTCAGACACCTTGGAAACATTTTTTTGGTGGAGTCCATAACAATAGAGTATCAGGTAGTTTGCGCTAAAACCTGAAAATCAGTCTAAAAATATCAGGGCTGAGTTGATACTTAATGATATTCAAAAATTAATGGGATTTTTGCTTGTTTATATTGATATGGTAGTGCTTTGTTAGTTTTTTAAAGAGATCTTTTAAGATTAACTGCAATATCTGGGATTTGCTTCTAAAAGTTGTGAGTTCAGTGACATAGCTGAACAAGAAGAGCCTGCAGCTAACTCTGGCCTGCGTTTGGATGCTGGTTCCACATAGTGGAAGGAGAGACCCTACTACTGCAGGTCGCCCTTTGACCTCTACACATGTGCCCACACACATATGTAACATTGTGAGAGGAAGGAACGAATAAGGATGTAGCTATTGGCCGTGAGTTCTGAAGCTAAAAATAAATCATCTGCTCACGAGGAATGTAGTTGCTTCCTCATGTGTTCACAAATGTTTACAAAATTCATTTATCAAGTACTCTGTCCTTTTTCAGTCTAAGATGTAGTTAAACTTCCCATTCTTCAAGAAAGGGAGAAGAGAAGAGAAAGGGGAATGGTGAGAGAGGATCTCCTACAGTAAGGCTCAACAAGGAGCTAAAATGGCTGCCTATTTTGTTTCAAAATAATGTAGAAAATATAAAATTGAGTCTCAAAAAATGAGTAGGAAACCTAGAGCCTGAGTTACTTACATTTTGTAGGTTATAGTGGGGTTTTAGGGTAGAGAAGTCACATTGTGTAATTCATTGTGGTTATAGTGTCCAAGAAGTTGTGAAATGTTTCCCTTCTGAATTCAGAGTGTTTGCCTGCAGGTATGTATGTGTACTACATGCCTGCAGTGCCAGCTGAGGCTAAACTAGGGCATTAGATCCCCTGGAACCGTAGTTACATATGGTTGTGAGCAGCTGTGTGAGTCCTGGGAACTGAACCAGGTTCTCTGTAAGAGCAGCCAGTGCTCTTAACCACTGAGCCATCTCCCTGGCCCCTAGTTTGTTTGTTTGAGGCAGGGTTTCACTATATATCCCTGGCTGGCCGTATGGCCTAGGCTGATTGTAAGGCTCTGCGCAGCCCTCCTGAGTACTAAGATAATAGGTGTGTGCCACAGCTGGCTTTAAATTGCCTTTAAAAAGGCAAATTTTTCAGTTGGTCATGAGTGGTAAACTTGTAATCAGTATTGATGGGATAGAATGATTTTATTGATGATACTCATTTATTTTGTTTTTCATTTTAAGTGATCTTGCTTTAAGAAACCACTNATTTGTTCAGAAAAAAAAATGAGTTTTTATTTGCATTTAGTTTTGCTGTAACTATTCTGTATATAATTGGCAATTTGGAGATACAGAGGATACTGAACAAAACAATTGTGGTGCACTGAAAAATCAACAGAAAGTAGCTTCAAAGTAAATGATCATAAATAAGATTTAGAGAATCTTAACTCTTTGTAAGTCCATAGTAAGTGTAGACTCAGGATATATCTTGAGGTAGCTGAAACATTTTATAAATTTCTTTCAACAGAGGCTTTTCTGTTCTAGGTACCAAGCGTCTTGTAGAAGGAGAGATTAATCCAGGGCAAACCTGTCTGATCATTGAGGATGTTGTCACCAGTGGGACCAGTGTTTTGGAAACTGTTGANGTTCTTCAGAAGGAGGGCCTGAAGGTGACTGATGCCATAGTGCTGTTAGACCGTGAACAGGGAGGCAAGGACAAGCTGCAGGCCCAGGGGATCCGTCTCCATTCCGTGTGCACATTGTCCAAAATGCTGGAGATCCTCGAGCAGCAGAAAAAAATTGATGCTGAGATGGTCGGGAGAGTCAAGAGGTTCATTCAGGAGAATGTTTTCCCAGCAGCTAATCATAATGGTGTTCCCCCTCCTGAGAAGAAAGCATGCAAAGAACTCAGCTTTGGTGCACGAGCAGAGCTGCCTGGAGTACACCCACTTGCCTCAAAACTTCTCAGGCTTATGCAGAAGAAGGAAAGCAATCTGTGTCTGTCTGCTGATGTCTCAGAGGCCAGAGAGCTGCTGCAGCTAGCAGATGCCTTGGGACCCAGCATCTGCATGCTCAAAACTCATGTTGATATTCTGAATGATTTTACTCTGGATGTGATGGAGGAGTTGGCAGCTCTGGCAAAACGCCATGAGTTCTTAATATTTGAAGACAGGAAATTCGCTGATATAGGAAACACAGTAAAAAAGCAGTATGAAGGTAAGTGTGTTCAGAAATACAGTGTAGACTGGTCACAGGGGAGAAGATGTATTGGCTCCTAAGTGCGAGTCAGCAGCGGCACAAGCTGTCAGGTGCGGTAGAGTCCAGGCACTGAAGTGACACCTTCGACATTTTTTCTCTCCATCTCTCTGCTGTGCTCTCCGTTCTGCTTTCTCTGTTGACTTGTTTCTCAGGCAGGGAATTTCACTCTTACCTCTGCGTGTAAACTCCCTTCATTAGCTGCCCTGGGGACTGCTCCTGCTTCTGCAAGTACTAGGTTCAACTCTTGTTAACCGTCTTGGACTGAGATCCCTGTCAATTCCCTTAAAAAAAAAAATGAGTGAGCTTCTGAGCTTCTCTGGCAGTGGTGGTGCACGCTTTTAATCCCAGTACTTGGGAGGCAGAGACCAGAAGGGTGCGTGTGAGTTCTGGGCAGGCAAAACAAGATGTGTTGGCCCTGGCTAAAAATTGCCAGTATAGGAAAGGATGGAAAAGAAGTATAAAGTAAAAAGTAATGTTTTTAGCAGCATATGTTGATACACTTTTTTTTTTAAGTTTTAATATCAGGTGAAGCAGCTTATAAGTGGCCTGGGAAATGCTTAGTCCTATTCCTGTTTCCACATGCAGACTTCTGCTCTTAGAAACAGGCTGGCTGATGGTGGCATACACCTTTCATCCCAGCACTCAAGAGGCAGNTGGATCGCNGTGAGTTCAAGGCCAGCCTGCTCTATAGAGTGAGTTCTAGGACGGCCAGGGCTACACAGTGAGCCCTGTCTTGAAAAACAAAAACAAGTGGCCATAATTNGGTACTGTGTAGTTCTGTTGCTTTTTCATTATGTAGCCACATGACTTCCTTTTTCAGTGCTTGCCTGTATCTAATCTGTTTCTCTCAAGTAGAATTGTCTGCTCCCTCATGTGCTGACGATGTCCTACCACGACTACATTGCTTAGCTTAGTTGAGTTTACTGGCTGAAGTAAGAGTTATATTTATAAAACCTTTCTTTAGGCTTGTGTGTTAGTTTTTCAAATCTGCATTTTTACTATCAGTTTAAACTGTATACAGTTGGGCTGTAGAGATGACTCAGAGTCTTCTTTAAAAAATAAAATAAAATGTGTACAGTTCCCTCTTAAGATTGGAAAAGCCACGGAACCTGTAGAGGGTAAAGTTGCTGAGTGAGCTCCATAGGGTGAAAATCTGCCGTCTTTAAGAGAATTTCAGGATGTCACTGTGCTTGAGCTCTGCATATGTCCGTCTAATGGCATAAGCTTCATTGGTGGTCCCAAGCTTCAATCTGCAAAAAAGTAAGCTCATCAGCATTCCTGATAAACCAAGTGCAGCAAGAATTCTTCCTCTCTGTGACNTCTCACCTATCACCAGGGGATAGCTGAATATTTCACAGGTGGAACCATGGGTCCACTGATAAGTTCTTAAAGTACTCAACTCTTTAACATGTTGCTAGATCATTTCATATTGTAGTTGGTTGTGCAAAGGGTTATANATTTATGTTTGAAAATTAGCAAATATCTTTTGTTTGTTTTGAGTTGTTTTTCGAGACAGGGTTTCTCTGTGTAACAGCTCTGGCTGTCCTGGAACTCGCTTTGTAGACCAGGCTGGCCTCGAACTCACAAAAATTCACCTGCCTCTCAAGTGCTGGGATTAAAGGTGTATGCCACCACTGCCTGGCTAAAAAATTCAAATAGCAACTGCTTGATTTTTGCCCTTTCAAACACAGCAAATATCTTTTTTATCCCTTCTTAGGTGGCATCTTTAAAATAGCTTCCTGGGCAGATGTAGTGAATGCCCATGTGGTCCCAGGCTCGGGAGTGGTGAAAGGCTTGCAGGAAGTGGGCCTGCCTCTACATCGAGCATGCCTCCTCATTGCAGAAATGAGCTCTGCTGGCTCCTTGGCCACTGGAAACTACACCAAAGCAGCAGTAAGTGATGGTGTGCTGGGTGAGTGGAGACCAGGTCTGTGTGTGCTGCATGTTCTAGNGCAAGAACAGACCTTGATGGAAGGTCTNTGGGAGCTGTAGCCTCACCTCTCATGCCCTGCTCCTCAATTCAGCCATTATTCTGACAGTTTATTAACACCAGTTGGATTGAACTCTTTGATCTTGTAGCAGGTGAAGGGTTTGAATTGTATTCCAGATCATTAAGACATGTCTACCTGTGCTTGTCTCTTCATCTTGAAAACTGAAGATGGTTGAATTTTAAGTTGCTCTTCACATTTTCCTGTGGTAAAGTTTAGAGTTGGATAGTCATCTAGAAAGTAGATAANTAATATTTATAGTTTAAGGAACACAGTAACACTTTAATTACGTGTATGGTGTTTTGCCTGCACATGTGATTGTATACCGTATGTTCCTGGTGCCAACAGAAGCCAGTAGAGGGCATTGGATTCCCTGGAACTGAAGTTACAGGTGGTTGTGAGCCACCATGTGGGTGCTGAGAATGGAATCCGGGTCCTCTAGAAGAGCAGCCAGTGCTCTTAACTGCTGAGCCATCCGTCCAGCCCCCTGTGGTAAATTTAAAACACCACTCTGAATGGACCATAAGTACTGGCTTCCCAGGTCTCAAAAGCAAAAGGTCTGGCTCAAGGACAGGCTGTCCCTTACTGGTGGTAATAGCTGGTGGCAAGACTGACATTGTGAGAGTCTCAGGCAATGACCAATCAGAAAGCTGGGCCTGCTGTACCCGTGAGGAAATAGTATGGGAATGAGGACGTCAGTGAAGAGCAGTGCTAAAGAGGGAAGTGCTGGACAAGCGCTGCTTAGATAAAATAGCTGGTCTTCAGGAGCTAGGACGGGACACACCTCCTATCCTTCTTGGAAGCAGGTGAGTCATCAGGCATTGTTACANGTAAGAATTAGACAGCATCTTGATGATGCGGGTACTGTAGGAGTTCTGACCTTTTCAAGCATGGTTTGTTGGAGGAAGGGGCCTTCTCAGGGCCTTATTGGAGGCAAGTGTGTTTTCTCAATACAGTTTCACTCTGGCTGATTTTTCTGTGTTAATGTTCTTGTAATACTGCCTATTACATGTAGGTTGGGATGGCTGAGGAGCACTGTGGATTTGTGATTGGCTTTATTTCTGGCTCCCGAGTAAGCACAAAACCAGAGTTTCTTCACTTGACCCCAGGAGTCCAATTAGAAACAGGAGGTAAGTGTACTCACTAGTTATGGCTCTTCCAGATTTGCTTCCTTATCCATGTCAGGCAGAGTAGAAGAACACTGTGCTGTGATGGTGTTGTCTTAGTCTAGAACAATGAATGAGCCCTTTAGCCTGTACTGTATTTGTAAGACAGCTTGCAGTTTAATTTTAGAAAGCCACTTGCCTTTGTCCAGAGACAGGGCCTGGGCCCTAGAACTTGCAGAGATCTGTCTACCTCTGCCTCCAAGTGCAGAGACTAAAGGCATGTGCCACCATGCTGGCCTGATATTTTAGGTTAGCATTTCCTAGTTGGTGCTCTTAGTATGCCACCCATTCTGTGTTCTGGCAGGTCTGGAAAACCCTTGGCTAAACCAGTGCCAGTGCCTGGCTATGGTTCCTAAACTTGCAACAGTCTCAAATGCAGGTGTAAAGACAGGCACCGGTGAGGGCTGGATGTAGTTCTAAACAGCGTGTGTGCTTAGCTGACATGAGGCTCTGGGCTTAGTTTCCAGCACCTCACCCCTGCCTACCAACAAAAGTGTAACTGTACTGTAGGACTCAGTATACAGGTTTAGTTTGGAAGGAGGTAGAGGAGATTGGTTATTACTCAGGGGTGTAGCTCAGCTGGCAGAGTGCTTGCCTAGCTAGCACAAGTTCTGGGNTTCATCTCCGGCTCCCCATAAACTGCTATTTCTTTCCTAATTACAAATGGAATTTGACATCAAAACCTGTTGTAAGTGCATGTGGTTTAGAACCAGGGAGCACCCTTGTGTATTTTTATGTCTATTGAGTATTTCTAGGAATCCCGTCTAGATCAGAAGCTCTTTTTGAAGAACTCAGGTTCCTCAGCTCTATCCAGGTGACAGATTGAAGGAGTGGAAAATACACAGGACGTGTGTCCGTGTTTAAAGCGCTAATTTGTCAAGCACTGAACTGTTAGGATTACTTTATATAGTATTTGCCACGTTAGGGAAAAACACTGCCTTTTTTGAGGTACTTTAAAGAATCTCATTATAGAAAAGGAGTCAGAAGAAAACTAGTGAATGCAGATGCACACACATGACATCTGTGGAGGAGATGGGCCTCCACAGAGGAAGTGGCCTTGGAAGTCAACAAAAACTCTGAGAACTTTTTAAACTGCATTTGTGCTTGCTAATGTTCACAGTTGCAAAGGTTTGCGTTCTCAGCCCTTCCATTCTGTTACCGTGTATCTTTATACAAACCNCTAACCTTTTTGCTTGTTTTAGACAGGATCTCTCTATTTAGTCCTGGCTGTCCTGCCAGGTGTCTCCACAGAGATACTCCTGCCTCCCAAGTGCTGGGACTAAAGGTGTACATCACCACACCCGGCTTTTTTTTCTCATGTAGCATAGGCTGGCCTTGAACTCCTGAGTGAATATGCCACCATTCTCAGCTGACTAAATTGAGGCCTTGCACATACAAGGCAGACCTTCTAACACTCAGCTCCAGCCCCAATGCTAAACTACTTTTTTAAAATTAAATGCATAATTTTACTGTATTTTCTTGTCAAACAGTTTTATTTCAGGCAATAACTGAAGTATCATTTAATTCAATAGGGAACGGCACCCTTGGAGGGAAAAAATAGTAAAGCCAGAACAAACTACTTATAATCTCATCTTGATCTAGGGAGTGGAGGGATTATAGTCCTGACCTTAAAATAGTGGGGAGGCATTGAGAGGGCATGAACAACATCTATTTAGCATAGTGCCTCACAAAGCAAGCTGCGTTTGACTGCTGTATAAACCCCTGTAATTCTTTCACTAGGTAGCACATTAGAGCCTAGGCTTTTAGGAATTGAAAGCATCAAAACCCATTTAACATAACATTTAGACAACAGAAATTAATACAAAGCAGTCATCAGGGATTAGGGTCTATCCAGGTATGGTGGCAGATGTCTTTAATAAGAGCACTAGGATTTCTGAGTTCAAGGCCAGCTTGGTTTACATTGTCTCCAAAATCAAAGGATTAGGGTCTGAGGACTGGGTGGGATTGTAGCAGACAGGGTTATGAATAGTAAGGTGTNTGTAGGAAATGCTCTCTGGATTTACCTTAATGTCTTGGACTGATCCAGTGAGTCCTGTTACCTCCCATGTTGCCCACAGGCTTCCTGAATTTGCATCATGTTAAATAGCTTTTGTCTCTCTACAGGGGATCACCTCGGCCAACAGTATAATAGTCCTCAAGAAGTGATTGGCAGGCGAGGTTCTGATGTCATCATTGTAGGCCGGGGAATCCTTGCAGCGTCTGACCGCCTGGAAGCAGCTGAGATGTACAGAAAAGCTGCCTGGGAAGCTTACTTGAGTAGGCTTGCTGTTGAATGAGAAGANAATGAAGATGACTGATATCCCACAATTTACTGGCTTCAAAGCAGCAGTGCCTGCAGTGCCCAGGGTCCTGCACAGAGCCATTAAGGGACAGACTCTGGAGCCATGGTGTCATGGTCTTTAACGTGTAATCACTGTATTGGTACTAGACTGAGCTCTTTTTAAAGCTTGCTTTCATTGAGACTGGTATTTGTTCCGCGGCCACCACCTTCTCGATTCCCTTCGACTCAGTCACATCTAACGTTAGCTAGCCGCTTACTTAGCCTTCGGTGCCGTGAAGCTGGACCCTTAAATGGGGTTCATTCTACTCAGCAGTCAGTGTAGAAAGTCACGGCTTCCTCCAGCTTCATCTGGACGGCAGACTGCTGCAGCTAAGAAAACAGTAATGCCAGCTTCCCACTCTTTCCTGTCTTTGCTCATAATGGATGGCTCAGTGATTAAGAGCACTGTTGCTCTTCTAGAGGATCAGCATTCACTTCCCAGCACCCACGTGATGACTTACAACCATCTGTGACTTCAGTTCTTCTANCTTCCTCAGGCTACNGCACCACATAAAATATATATAAACTTTTTTGTAAAGTAATCTTTGCCAGTGCTTTAAAAGGGAGAATTTTAGTACATAATTCACATCCCCCTCCCACCCTCCCCACTTAAACTTGAGCCATTTTCCCCTTTGGTTCACGTTCTTACCAAGCGAAGCACCATTACCGTGCTTTCTGCCCTCCACACACCTGCAGTGTCTTGTTACTCCTGCCAGAAGGAAAGCTGCGTTAGCACTCAGCAGATGGCTGTATGTAAATAGTCCGACCTTGAGAAGCCCACTGTGTGTCAGATGGAATGGTGTAAGTGTGGGTCTGTATGCTAACCGTGTAGCCTGTCAGGACAGCACCCTGTAGTCTACACATCTGTAAAAAGAGAGCACCTACACCTTAGTAAGTGTGCATCCTCTAGGAGTGGAATCAAAGCAGGTACGGCAGGTGCTTGGGGAGGAGGATCCCATCAGGGAAAGACAGAAGTGAGGAGAGTAGAGCCATGGGCTTAGGGTGNATTTGTACAGAGGTCTGAGAAATGCTGTCAATATCTAAGAGGACATCCCTTCTAGGCCTTAGCGTGGTCTTAGTCTCCAACAGCTGTGTGCTTCCAGCAGTCCAAAGGGACTCTGAGTTTTAAGGAGCAAACCTCAATTGAGGCCCTGAACTTNGAAGTCCACACATACANGTGGTTCTAGAGCAATCTTTCAGTTCATTTCTAGAAAACAGGTCTTCAGGGAAGAGGTCAGAAGGGAAAATACTCATTAGCATAATACGTTAAAGGCTTGCACTATTAATTCACATCAGCCTTTTGGGAACTAGGAAGCATAAGGTACTCTTGAGGACACAGACTTCCTGGGTCCATCCACCCATTAAACTAACTACAGTACCTTTGGCCAAGTCAGTCCATCTTAAAATTCAGTTAAAATGCTGTCAGTTTTTCCAGATGACTCAGCATGGCCATGTCACTCTAACATCCTGTTTAATGGTTACATAATTTACCTAAGAAAATAGCTTTGTCACTGGAGATGTCTCCAATGTTNATTCCTTAAAGAAGATCTTATACCCAGTGGCCTCTTGCTTGGTATGTGAGCAAAAACTGTAGACTATTAGGAGAACATATTTATGTCCCACTGAAGGTGGCAATTGCATGAGACCCTCTTGTAAATATTCAGATTGTTAGCTTTCAGGCATCTGTACTGGCCTGCTCTTGGGTGTACACTCATACACCCTTGACCATAGGGACCGGTCTCTGCCTCTCTTCCAATAAGCCACTCCTTCTCCTGGCAGCCTATATAAGACAGAGAAGGACGTGCTTTTCTTTGCCTGCTTGCTCTCATCCTCTATGGCAAGTTCATTCCTTCACTGGCATTAGAGTCTACTTCTTNGCNATTCCATCGTAGACTGAAGACCAGCTGAGGCATTCAGCCTCGTGTNGGAGCCCACAAAGATAAAAACTTGTGGTTTGACTCAGGTCCGAGAGTCAGAGTTTCTGTTGCTCTCCAAGGCTGCATAATAGGATGCAAAGGCATGGTTACCAGGTGTCTTATACTTCAAGGCCTAATCACAAGATGCTTTGCCATGGGGTGTGGTTATCAGGTGTTTGGAAGGGTCTACACTTGGTTGTACGTTGTGCTTTGATCTTGAAAGGGGAAGGGCTTTTGCCTCTCCCCTTGCTACTGTATAAAAAGCCCATTAGCAATAAACTTGAGGCTGCTGGGTATTGACCCAGGACCCTCCTGGGTCTGGGTCATGTGTCTGTCCTTTTCGTCATCTATATTTCTATCTAGCACTTCTCANTTCCTCACTCCCCCCTTCAAGGGACCCTTTGATAGGCAGGGTCTGAACCCCAACACTGGGTGCCCNGACACTCATGAACTAAACAGCTACTGGATTCTTGGACTTCCTGTCGGGAGACAGCCATTGTTGGAGTAGCTGGACCACGGCCTGTGTAAGCCACCCTGATAAATCCCCTTTCTGTATATATAGATTTAGTCTATCAGTCCTGTTCCTCTAGAGACCCTAATATACCACCTGAGTCCTTGAGCCTCCTCAAGGACACCTCTGGTGCCATCCAGGGCTCCTTTCCTGCCCACACTTGCAGGGAACTTCACAGAACACATGTCTCAAAGGGTGGAAGCTACTTATGCTGAGGCTGAGCAGGTGAACCCAAGAGAACTGGAATCTTTCATAGCTATCCAAGTTATGGCTCTGTCCAGAATCCTGGGAAACTGAAATTGGGAGCCCCTTTGAGAACAGTCCGGCGGACCTTCCCATTCCACAGATGAAGAAAGTGAGGCCCACTGAGACATGATTGGCACAAGCTACAGAAGAGCTAAACCACTCACCTTACTGCTGGGAATGAAACAGAGAGGAAGGGGCTAGGGTCCCACCATCCCCTTCAGGGACATACCCCCAACGACTGGGAGACTTTCCAGCAGCCTCATGTCAAAGCCCCTTCCCAACAGTGTTAAAGGACCAAGCCTTCAGTATTCAAGCCTTTGGGAGACAATGAGNGCCAAGGTAAAGCAAAGGCCAAGAGTGTTTAAGTGGTAGNATTCCAGTGCTTTTCCGCTTATGATTTTATTTCCTATCTTGCCCAATTAAAATGTTTTAATTAGAAAAAGGTTCATTCAAGGCAATCAAAAATACAAAAGCTGGGTGGATACACTAGTCATTTAAGCGTTTGCCTTTATAATTTTTAAATTATTAAATGACAGATCTGATCCTGGTGTGGTAGACACATCTGTATCCCAGCACTCAAGAGGTTAGGGAAAGAGGACTGCCTCAAGTTCAAGACCAGCCTGGGCTGCGTAGTTCTAAGGAAGTCTGAGCTACAGAGTGAGGCCCTGCCTCAAAAAAACAAACAAACAAAACCAAACCAACAGAGCCTACAAGATGGCTCAGCGAGCAAAGTCACTTGCCTCATAAGCCTGTAGAATTGAGTTCCATGTTGGAACTTACAAAAAGATGGGAGGAAAGAATCAACTCCGTAGTTGTCCTGAGACCTCCACAGGTACGCTGTGGCACACCTATTCCTGCCTCCCAAATCATGTTATATACATACATACATACATACATACATATATAGAACTGGGTTTTGTAAAATGAAGCATTCTTNTTTCTCACTTTCTCACTATGCAACCTCAAGAAATGAGGAAATCATGGTTGGCCACGGGCCAGTCACCAGGCTGCTTATGTCAAGAACTTCCAGCAGGGGGCAGCAGCACACCGTGGGCAGCTGGTCCCTCCACAGGCATCTCTTCCTCCAGGGTCGCTGTGAAAACACCCCTAATTAACATAGGAGGCATCAAGTGCTAAAAAGGAGCTGGTGACCCCCCGAGTGTTAAGTCTGTGTCACATGCTCATGGCACTGACTATAGAAAACAGGATTTGGACAAGTTAATTCATGGTCTCCTGGAGACCCCGAAGTAAACAGAAGAGAAACTACGTTTTTTCCGAGGTNGTTCATTTTTTTCAGTTTAGGAAGTCGCAAAGCCACCTTTTATTGTCTCACATATTTGTAAAGGGACTTATGGCCCCTTCTCTAAGCTCCACAAGAGGAAGGGCATTCAGAACTAGTTCTTTGCCCCAGGTAATCAGTGTTCATCCTAGAGCAGGCCAAATACAAAAAAGGAAATTTGGTCCAAAGCTTATAACTGATTTGAAATGAAGGTCCTATAGGCTTGAAGCACTGCAGGACAAAAGCCATTAGTTGAGGGGCCGAGATGGCTCAACAGTTAAGATTACTGACTGCTCTTGCACAGTACCCAGGTTCAGTTTCCAAAACATACACGATGGCTCACAACAGGTTCTTAACTACAATTCCAGGGGATCCGACACCATCTTCTGGCTCTGTGGGCACCAGGCATGAACGTGCTGCATAGGCATATATGCAGGTTAAATACTCAAACACATAAAATTTTAAAAGAATCAACTNTTTTTATTTATTTTTTTGAGACAGGGTTTCTCTGTGTAACAGTCTTGGCTGTCCTGGAACTCACTCTGTAGATCATGCTGGCCTTGAACTCACAGAGATACGCCAGTCTATGCCTCCGGAGTGCTTGGATTAAGGGTGTGTGCCACCACGCTTGGCTAAAAAAATCAATTTTTAAGAATCAAAACATGAGGGGCTGGAGAGATGGCTGAGAGGTTAAGAGCACTGACTGCTCTTCCAGAGGTTCTGAGTTCAATTCCCAGCAACCACATGGTGGCTCACAACCATC